>CM040427.1:17217772-17478952 GCA_022702705.1 Papilionanthe hookeriana x Papilionanthe teres
GCTAAAAGACTTAATCATTAAATCAAATTAAAGTTAAATTATCTAAATTAAATCCTTTTAAAATTTCAATTAAATTAATACTTTAACAATTAAAATTAAATCATCTTTAAAACATAAAAAATAAAATATTAAATTAAATTAAAATTTAAATTAAACAAATTAAATAAAATTAAATTAAAACATATTAAATTAAATTAAATTAAATCAAATTGAATTAAATTAAATAAAATTAAATTAAATTAAATTAAATCAAATTAAATTAAATCAAATTAAATTAAATTAAATTAAATTAAATTAAATTAAATCAAATTAAATCAAATTAAATTAAATTAAATTAAATCATATTATATTAAATTAACTTAAATTAAATTTAATTAAATTAAACCGCATTAAATTAAATTAAATTAAATTAAATTAAATTGAACTAAATTAAATTAAATTAAATTAAATATAACATCACACTAAGACATAAAGAATTCAAAAATAAATCTAAAACAACTTGAACACTATTCAAAACTTAAGCCGATTAATTGAAATTAAGTTAAATCATAAATCACTTGAACATCGATTTGCCACTCGAATGCTTTTGTTGTCATGACTCCTAAATGGAGTATTAAGTGAAGTGTTACTTCACTTATAGGATATTCAAATGTCTAGTTCATCGAGCAAGATAACAAAACTTGAACTCCAGGACGATTAATTCATTTGTGTAATTAAATTCTCTTGGACTTAAAATAATCACTAGAAATATTGAAAAGATGTTTAAGACTCGTCTTAAGCACTTCCTCGATATGATAGGATATTTATAAGAACAATTGAACTTAATTGTTCTTTGATGAAGAAAATCGTCCTCGAACCAAAATATAAGAACACTAGACGTCATAGGAGGTGACTAGCTATAGGATTAGGAACTTGGTAGAAAACCATAACCCTTCCCTAGCTTTACCAGGAACTTGCTTTAAAACCTTAAATATTCTAATTGTGTTTTAAGTGCGGCTTGGGATGACGGGAAGACCCTCAGGTACGCTTTTATTTTATTGCAATTTACCTTATGCAATTTATTTAATCGCATCGCACTTAGTTTTCTTGCATGATAAACAAGCTGTTGCATGAAAACCCACACCTTTAGGATAGTCACTAAAAGCTGAAACCAAAACTAAATTAAAAGTCATTACAAGATAAAATTCACCGCCACAACATTTCAAAATATAAAACAACTTAAAATTTAATCACAAAACGAACAACAAAACTACAACTACAACTAAATTAAAACGTCTTGTTGGATGATCGGGAATACCTCGGATGATGTAACTACGTGTTCTTAACGGGATTTCCCACGGTCTAAATGAAAGTGTGGAACTCATTTAGTTGAGTTTAGCAAATTCATCCGGACTAAGTGAATCCGATAAAAATAACGATGCCGGAAGGATGGAACCGTGGGATCTTAACCGGTGTTGTTATAATCGACTTTAAGATTTGTTTTAATTAAAACATGAAAAATACTTGGAAATTAAGACCTTCTCTAAACCAAAACACTTCTCTCATCTCTCGATTTATGACTTCAAAACTAAACCACTACAACAACAAGGAGCTCGGAGCATGGTGGGCGGCACGGCCATCGTCATCAGCAAAACCCGAGTCTACTTCGACAAAACTTTCTTAGAATTAAATAATCGAAGCCATAGGACTTCGAGGTAGTTTGCACTAGTGCGACATAAATCCTCAACTCTTCGTTAGGCATTTGCATGATCATATCATGTAAATTAAGCCCTAACTAGGTCTTAGGACTCAGAGGTAGTCGTTTGGTACGACATAAACCCTCACATCTTCGAAATTTATTTGTATGATTTTATCATACAAATATAAGTTCTAATTAATTAAAATTAGCGAGATCAAAACATTAAATAAACATTAGAAATTTCTGAAATCCGAAGCGAAACAAATAGGATAGTCGGGAAGTTGCGAGATTCCTCTTGGATCCTCGACTTCTCCTACTTCTCTTCCTTTGGACTCCTAAAATAAAATGTTCCAAATTTGATCTATTCACTATTGAAATTTCAAAACTCGATCCCTTGAAAACTTAAACTTTGAAATTCTTGAGAGCGAGACTACCGATTATTATCGAGAGTTTTCTTAGGTGATTCCCGTCACTTAAGATGTACTTAACTATGAGACTGGCCTTTATAGGGAATTTTAAGAACCCGAGTAATATAAACCACTGCTTAATTCATTTATATTAAGCGAGGGAACTTGTCGGCTTATAAAATTGGTTCGCGGACCAAACGGATGTCACAAATCTCCTAGTTTATTTAATCGAGCCCCATCATCGAGCGATGTGTCTATTCTTCGGGATAGATACACGGTTTGTGGTGCGGTGCTCGTTTACATAAACTATTTGGGATGTGAGATCAGTTTGATTTCATATCTTAAAATCTTCAAATTTAAAAAATTATTTTTCAAAATCAAATACTACTTTTCAAATTATTTATTTAAATTAAATTAAAAATTCGCCGACAATTTCTGTAGGCGACCCCCTTTTCAAAATAAAACATATAACCTAAAATATGCCGACAATGAGGTCCAAGGGTTTTGAATTTTTGGGTTAATTTGGTCATGTTGACTAATTTTACGGTTAATATTGACCTAATGATCAATGTGGTCACCTTAGGGTTCTACATTGGACATCATGACCAATGTTGACTTGATTATGTCAGAGGTTGGTCAATGTAGTGGTTATGAGGTAATGGTTTGACCATTTTGACCAAATTTGACTATTTACGTCAAGGGTTGATCAATGAGGTCAATGTGATAGTCAAGGGGTTATGAATTGACCATTTTGACCAAATTTGACTATTTGGATCAAAGGTTGACCAATTTGGTCAATGTGGTGGTCATTGGGTCAAGGATTGACCAGTTTGACCAAATTTGATCATTAAGGTCAAAGGTTGACCAGTTTGGTCAATATGGTGGTCATTTGGTCAAGGATTGACCAGTTTGACCAAAGTTGATCATTTGGGTCAAAGCTTGATCAGTTTGGTCATTGTGGTGGTCACTGGGTCAAGGATTGACCAGTTTGACCTAGTTTGACCATTTTGGTCAAAGGTCAACTAGTTTGGTTAATGTGGTGGTCATTGGGTCAAGGATTGACGAGTTTGACTAAAGTTGACCATTTGGGTAAAAGATTGACCAGTTTGGTCAATAGTTGATCAGATCAGGGTTTGTAATTACTGATTTGATCATTTTAAGATGTCATTAAGATTTGAGTTCAAAAAACTTCATTAGGGCTTTACCCTAGACATTAGGGTTTAATGACCATTAATAAGGTTTAGGAAGTTAGTGCTGGTAAACTTCCTTTTTCAAAAAGATTTATAAATCATCCTCACAAAAGTGAGGTGAACACTGACCTTAAATTACAGCGGAAAATGATTTTTAGGTTATTTACATTTACATTTAACTAAATTTAATTTTCTTTAAGATTTAGGGCTTAATTATACATTTTGTATTTTTTCTAGGTTCCCCTGGTCACAGTGAACCTACCAAAATTTACTTTGGATTTTTCTGATAAATATTTTAATTATTTTAATTAGTTTTTTCCCCTTGAAAGAAAGATGAAGATCTCTCCCACAAAGTCTCCCGCTAATCCATGCAATACTAGTACAATTTCGTACAAATTCTCTCAAAATTCCCTTTCCATCTCTCCAGAAAAGTAGAAATCTACATTTCTTCTCCTGTTCTAACATCTCTAAACATTCCTCCTTATCCCTACTTTCCAAGGCCAAAATGTGTTAAAAATAATGAAAAATTGTGAAGAGATGCGTCCCTAGGCATCTAAAACCGACTTATGTCTCTTCGGGGCCATCTACAAATGTTCTTGGTGCTTTAAGCTTCAGTTTTTTGCTTTAAGCGCCTGCTCTCTGGTTTTTGGCACTTTAGGTTCTAGTTCTGGTGTCATTGGCGCCACCTTGCAGGCATCTCAGCCGTTTAGCTTCTTTTCGCCCCGTTTTAGCTACGATTCGCTCCAAACTGTTATACCTACAAGATATGCATGAAAATAACCTTTCTTTAAAGTATAATTTTATTTAAAAACATATGATAAATGTAAAGGATATTAAACATAGAAAGACATGTTGAAATGTGCTTGGTAAGAATTTTTTTCCTTGGCTCGTTTTGGCTCCAAATTGTATTGTTTTTGCTTCATTTTTTCCAAAACTCGATTTTTTATACCATGCAGAATACCTTCCTTTAAAGTATAATATCATTAAAAATAAGCCTAAAATGTATATATAAAAATATTTAATTTTTGGGCGTATCAATTTTCCCAAACATAAACGTTACTTGTCCTCAAGCAACACTGCTACTTTATAGTATGTTAACTTGTGTTAGTGAGTTTTTTTAAGATGTACTAAACTTTTGTTCTAGAAATTTCATAGTCCAACTTAGAGGAATTTACAGTAAATTAGATGATATCTAAGGTATGAAAATATTTAGTATTAAACTATAGGAATCCATATTTCTTTTTAATTCAGAAATAATTGAAATTTTTCCAAACTTTGGATTCATAGAAAATTATTAATTTCAGCATTTATGACATCTAAAAAAATAATTTTAATAATACTTTCTGAAATTAATTTTAGGATTGATCCTATGTTTTCCTCCTTCAAAAAATTTACGTGAAATTAATTTTTGATTATGTCTCAATCCTCAAGCTTCTCCTTCTTTTTTCATACTTTTCTTTTCTTTTTTTTTTCTTTCAGGATCTTTTTAATCATTATATTTTTTAAGTGAGTATTACTATATCTGGATAGATCTTTAATGGTTTTGAATTTCACTATCCCTTTTCTAAAGTTAAAAACTTATTTTCTTTTCTTAACTTAAAATGTAGTATTGAATAAAGAATTTTTAATAGAGTATAAATTCTTCAAAAATTATTTTTCTAAAAATCCTTAATTTTTCAAAAATTCAATTTTTCCTATCATAAATAGTAAAATCATTTTCAAACTATTTTATACGAAACATCTTAACTTTAGTTTCATCATTTTCACTAATGTTCTTAGTAAGTTTTCCTATTGCATTTCTATATTTAAAATTTTAGTAAGTTTAAAATAACTCCACATAAAAAAAATCAAAATAAAATTAATTTTTAGTTTCTTTGAAGGCAAATAAAGTTTAACTTTGAAGTTTATTTATTTTCCTCCCCCCAAACTTAAATTTTTAAATATTTTGTAATCAATTCCATAAAATGTAGTAGAAAGAAAAAGTAAAGCTAAATCTATCAACCACTACAACATCCTATTAAATTCATATACTTGCATAATCAAGATAGAATGGCTGCAGGAGAAAGTAAATCTAGTCTAATCCATGCTTGCAGTAATGCTAAACTAAAAGGAAGTATACTAACTTTAAAATTTATTTTTCTTTCTACCCTCAAGCTTGATTTTTAACATGTATAGCATTCGGTACACATAATATAAGCAGGAAGAAAAACAGTTCAGAAATTATATCTACCATAAATATCTATCAAAAACATCTACAAGTATTCACCGGGACAGAACAATATGCAGCAAAAATGTAATTCTAAACTAAACAATTCAGAATGAAATTGATTAAACAAAAGTCTAACTAGCATACCATGTATAAGCATTGGAATATAAAAATGTTCTTTAAGTCTTATATAAAGTTGTAACACAAAATCAATCATAAAATACAAACACAACACACATGCTAAATGAGGTTAATTCATCCTTTAACTCGTCACATTTATTACCTTACGTCCAATTTCTAATAGAATCACTACACATATATATTAATTATGTTTGAATGATTTTATAGAGTATAATCCTGTAGATACGATTACCCCTGATGTATTGGTTCACTTGAACCAACCTCAGGCATCACCTTATCCTTTTAATTAAGCACCTCTAATAGTTATTAGTATAGTGTAAGATCATCCACATGTTACTCATCAAATAGGTGCGTGACTCTTATCAAATGAAAAAAAAGTCAGAGAAAAAGAAGTAACGAAATTGAGATGGAACTGTCACTATTCAACATGATGTCTCTTGTAAAACTCAAGTCCCGTTGAGACCTGAGTCGTAGTAGACTCGTCAATCCAACTACTAAAAGAGAATATACAGTTTAGTCATAATAAGAAGTTATGGAATCACCTCCCTCATGACACACAAAGATCAAATCGAACCACTAACAATCCAAACATCCAACAATCATCAATCAAAATGATCAATCTACACTTAAGCAAACACAATATAATACTAGCAATCATGACTCTCTAGCATATTAAATCAAACCACACTAATAACTATGGGTTGCCTCCCATAAAGTGTATGGTCCCATAAAGTGTTGGTTTAACTTCGTCAGCCCGATAAAGGATCCACTAGGATCAAAATTCCATTTAAGTAATCCTTGATCAATTGCCAATCTTTTTTAGATCTTGGGATTCGTAGTAAATCCTATAATTTTATTTTTTTCTTTCAACTCTTCCTTTTCAGATGATTCAGATTATAATTCCTCATGTTTTTTCTAGATCCAATATTCTTCTAATGATTTTCTTAATTTACATATTAATACCATCCTAGAAATTTATAAGAAATGAGATTTTATAAGATACTTCAAGATCTCCCAAATTTTGAATCAGATTCTTTCTAGATAATTCAGATTCTAGATCACATTCTACTTGGTTACTCTTTTGTCTCAAGTTATCTTCTAATTCTTCCCATTGGTACTGAGTAAATGGCGGAGATGGTCTTTTTATATTTACCATAGTTTGAGGAAATTTGTTTTTCTAATTCCTTAGGAATTTCTTACATTGGTCTTTCAATCTGTTTATCCTCATTTCTCAAATCAAAATACTTTTTAAACATATCCTCAAATTCTCTTTTAAGTTTTTGTTCAATAAATTTATCTTGCTCATCATTCATCTCCTTAAGATCAATCTTAGGGTCATTAAATAAAATCTCTGGAGGATAACTGTTAATTGAATTAATAATCCACTCCAGATGATTTTATTTATTCCTCATTGTGGCCCGTAGACTATCCAGCTCAATTGCCATTTGAATAACAATCTCTTCTAATAAATCCTTCTCCTCATTTGTGGGTTGAAGTTAAATGTATGAGAAAAAGAGAGTTTATCATTAAAATCACCATGAATATTCCAATTATATGTCTGATTAAAATGATTATTTTCCCAGAATTGGTTTTCTCCTCCAAAATTATTATTCCAGTTAAAGTTTGATTAATTTTCCCAACCTGGGTTGTAATAATTGGAATAAGAATTGTGATCTCATGGCCAGTTTCAATTCATTGTCCAAATAAATTTTCCCGAATAATTGGGGTTCCTTACCTAACATTATAATCTATATCTGAATATTCATTATTTTGTGGATCCACCTTAAATGGTTCTGAGTAAATGGTGGAGGCGATCTTTTTATATTTATCTTAGTTTTAGGAAATTTGTTTTTCTAATTCCTTTAGAATTTCTTCCATTAGTCTTTTAATCTGCTTATCCTCATTTCTTAACTCAAAGTACTTTTGAAACATATCATTCAATTCTCTTTTAAGTCTTAATTCATTAAAGTTATCTAGCTCAGCATTCATCTCCTTAAGATCTATCTCAAGGTCATTAAGTAAAATATTGGAGGATAATTGTTAATTGAATTCATAATCCGCTCCCTATGGTTTTTTATATTCCTCATTGTGGCCCCTAAACGTTCCAGCTCACTCGCCATTTGAATAACAATCTCTTCTAATAAATCCTTCTCCTCATTCTGTGGGTTGAAGTTAAAATTATGAGAAAAAGAGAGTTCATCATTAAAATCACTCTGAATATTCCAATTATACGTCTGATTAAATTGATTGTCTTCCCAAAATTGGTTTTCTCATCCAAAATTATTATTCCAGTTAAAGTTTGAATAATTTTCCCAACCTGGGTTGTAATAATCGGAATAAGGATTTTGATCTCATGTCTAGTCTCAATCCATTGTCCAAATAATTTTTCCTGAATAATTGGGGTTCCTCGCCTAGCATTATAATCTAAATCTAAATATTCATTTTTTTGTCGAGCCACCATTTCTACATCAAATTTATGGAGTCTTTTCTGATTCATCATCCTTCGAAAAGTTCTCTCAAAATCTGAATCAAATAATCCAAGGTCTGAGCTTCGAAACAATGCATAAAAATCTAAAGACTTAACTAATATGACAGATTTCAAAAATATTTTTGGTATTTTGGATTTTTCTTAAAAATAAATACACAATGATTAATTCTCCTAAATTTCTTACCGAAGCTTCCTCGACAACACCACTAAAAACTTGATATGACCCTAGTGTTACAGACAACTTTAAGTCAAGTCCCTAGCAACGGTGCAAAAAACTTGACCTGACCCACAATTACACAGTAATTTAGCTTCCAAAATATGAAAAAAAACTTTACCCAATTTACATTTCAAAATGTTATAAAATATAGAAAATAGTTCACACACTATGAGTTCTACGAAATTACACGGTTCTTTTCAAATAATATAGAGCTTTCTTTAAAAACCTCAGTATCGATCCCACATAAAAGCTAGTTAAGAAATCTTTTAGGCTAATTGAAGTATACTACTATCAGTCCTTATTTTAGAAGGCCGATTTAAGTTGTTTTTCTAACAACTACTCTTAAAGGTAAGTCTTAAGTTTAAAGTAACCAATAACTACTCTTAAATGAAAATGTTAATTCTAAAGATAACACTTTCTAGATGAATTGGTTTGGAGAATTTTGAGAAGCTAAAAATTACTATTCTTATGTAGTGAATTGGATAATTATAGAAATGAAATACATCAAATATTGTAATGTGCAAAATAAGAGCAATCCTATTCTTTCTCCTCTTTACGAGCAAAATTGAATATTGGCTAATCCAGTGTTTGGTCCCTAAATCTGAGTTAGACTGGAAATATACTAGCTCTCACACCAGAGTTCACACGTTCCCCTCGCCTGAGGCCTAACATCTCGCATTAGTTTCCAAACACCTCGACCAAATTGAAGATTTTAGTTTGTCACCCTAAAATCTCAAATTCTACGCCCAACAAAGTATATTTCCCTATTTATTTTATACTCAAACCTGAGGACTACTTTCTCATCCATGAAATCAAATGTGATTCTTACTTAGTTTTTGAAAGCATAGCTCACTCGGATCGTATGTTTCACAAAAAAATTTAACATTACAACAGACCTAAATTGCAATGTAAATGAAGTTTATGTAAAAACCATCACATATATAATCAGTACCTATTCTAACTTGCATCTCAAATTCCTAAACATGAATCTTACTCATTGAAAAATAAAAGTAAAATGAAAACAACAGCATGATTTTTTCATGCCACTATTTCCTATCAAGAAGAAAGAGTAAGAAAAACTACTCATAAAGCACGAAGAAAATACAATGGAAACTTCATTAAATCAAAGCAAATTTACAAAATTATAAGATAATGATAAACACAATAGTTAGCTTTTTCCCCTTAAAAAAAGATAAAGATCTCTCCCATAAAGTCTCTCGCTAATCCATGCAATGCTAGTACAATTCCTTACAGATTCTCTCAAACTCTCCTCTCCAATCTCTCCAGAAAAGGTAGATATCTACATTTTTGTTCATATTATAATATCTCTAAAAATTCATCGTCCTTCTTAATTTTCCCTCCTTCTCCTTACTTTCCAGGGCCAAAAGGTGTTAAAAATTATTAAAAATTGTGAAGAGATTCGAAACGGACTTATAACTCTTCGGGGCCATCTATAACCGTAGCTGGCGCTTAGGCATCTGCTCTCTGGATACTTGTGCTTTAGGTACCAGTTTTGGTGCCATTGGCGCCACCTTGCAGGCAGCTCCATCATTTCGCTTCGTTCAGCTCCGTTTCACTCCATTTCAGCTCTATTTTGCTCCAAACTGTTATACATACAAGATAAGCATGAAAATAATCATTCTTTAAAGTATAATTTCATTCAAAAACATGTGATAAATATATGAGATTAAGCATAGAAAGACATCGAAATGTGCCAGGTCGAAATTTTCTTCCTTGTTCGTTTTGGCTCCAAATTGCACAGTTTTTGCTTCATTTTTTCCAAAACTCCATTTCTTGTACATGAAACCAAAAACTTGCAAAATGTCTTCATATAAGGTGTAATATCATTAAAAATAAGCCTAAAATGTATATATAAAAATAGACAATTTTTAGGCGTATCAGGGTGCATGCATGATCGCTTATTGCCGCCACTTCATCATACATACAATCTAACGCCTCTTTCAGCTCAAGGTCATTGCCACTTAATTTAAATTTTTTCACATTTGAAACAACCTACAAAAATATTGGAAGATCAATATGTTGATGTATCTGAAGAAAAGAATTGATAAAAGGACTAGACGTTTCATAAATTCTCACTTCCAATCCTCGGTCCACCATTCTTTTGAAGCATCAATTGTGCGCTTTATCGGATCCCAACCCAAGCATGTGGATCTTTGCTTAGATTCTTTATAAATTTTCACTCTTTTTTAATGGATCCCACCTGTTTTTCAATTTCATCATGTCATGTTCCCTTCCCGAGCTTTCCTTGAAATTTTTTATAATATTTTGCCAGCCCTCCTAGTTAAAATAGGTTGTTGACCTATTTCCTAATCTCACCTCTTTAAGGCAGAGGTCGTAAAATAGTAGTTTGACATATTTATCCCACACAACAGGCGAACAAATTTCTCGTCTTAACTTTGATGATACTAGCATGAAAACAACTAAGAAACATAAATATTTGCCAGAGAAACATGAAGTATCAATTAAGATACCACAACTTAAAAAGGTAAATGAAAAGAAACATCACCACAAAACCACTACCACACTACACAACCACCACAACCTCATCACCGCTATCAACATATCATCAATTACCAACACCACTGCCACAACTCCAACACCACACCAACATCACATCACTGCCACAACACCAACATCACACCACACCACTACCACTCCAACACCACTACCACACCTACACCACTACCAACACCACTATCACACCACACAACCACCACAACATCACCACAACTATCACCACCACATTACCAACACCAACACCACCAATAACCTTTTATTATCACACCATTACGTCCACACCACATTACCGCCACCACCACTACCACCACCATCAACTCCGACACAACAACACTACCACACCACACAACCACCATACCACCATCACCACCAGCGCCACATTACCATCATCTTCTGTTGACCTCATTTTTGAGGTCATTCATTTCCTCCTCCTTAGATCCTAGGATCTAGCCTTAGGATTTCCTTATTTTGGACTCTCTTAGAGGACTAGATCGAGATCCAACGTATTTAGAAATTCGAGCCATTTCCTTACTCCTCGAAGTTTCATATGGACGGTTCTAAATCCTCGACACTCTAGTTGAGTCGATTAAAAGCCGACATATTGAAACTCTTGTTGAGTTCCTATAGGGATTTGAAAGCCATAGGTGGACCCCACTGCGTGCGACGTTTGACTTTTTGCCGCGAGCAATATGCTTGGCTATGGTTCTCGCTTAGGCGAAAACCGGTCGTTAATTTGCTCGATAAATGGCTCCGGTCGGGTCAAAATAAATTCATTTTTGCGACGTTACGCAAATTTAATTTAAATTGACGCGACCGTCGGCGAACTTGTCCGAACGGCCCCGGATGACGAAACGGACTGCGCCGTTGCGTCCGGAACGTCGACTTTAGCCGGGAGGGACATATAACTTGATAGGGTTTTGAATCGACTCGATTTGCGTGCAAAATCGACGAATTTAAATAGAATAATAATAATAATAAATTTTTTTTTATATAATAATATATATTAAATCTATACTTTAACCTTATAACCCTTACCCTAATCTCACGGGCGCGGTACTGTTCACTATCTCCTATCTCACGCACGCCTTCGATCCTTTTCTCCGTGCCCTAACCGAGCCTCTCCGTTCCCCTCTCTGGCGACGACCGATTTCGAGAGGCTTCCTAGCCGGTTTTCCGGTCGCCTTCCTTCTTCCCGACCCACAACCGACATTCGCTGCCGGCCATAACTCGCCGGTCGGGTTTTGTAACAAACTCTCCCGCCCGAACGAGTCGGTAACCTCCCGGACTCGATTTCGATCGTGGCTTCTTGGTAAGTCGGGGCTTCCTTACCTCTCCGATGCTCACCGACGGTGAGGGCATTTTCTTCGTCCGTGCCTATAAATACCCCTTAATAAGAAGAAACAGGGGTTCGACGTTTTTGTGTGCAAGATTGTTCGATTCTTTTCGAGCTCAAGGCCGGTGTCTCCATTCTCGTGATTCAGTGGATTTTATTGGTTTTCTTTGAGATTATATACTTTCTGGAGGTGAGTCTTTCTTCCTAATTCTCCTTCTTCTTTCTCCTTTCTTCTCTTTTAGCTGATTGATGCAACTTCCATTCTCGTATTGGTGAATCATTAGTTATAAAATTTCATAATATTTTATGATATTGAGCGGTTGGAAGTTTATGTCATGAGATTTGGGAGTTTTCGTTTGCCTCCGCTTGGGTATTCTATACTTTCCGGACATAACGATATTCCTTCTTCCTCTTCTTCCTCAAAAGGGTTTCTCTCTTTCATATTTCGAATAAGGAGGTTCGAATAAGGAGGGGACTCCTCCGTTGGACATCAAGATTCTTTCAAAAAGATTATTGACTTTCGTTTTATGGATCAAGAATCCGTTATTAGTTGTTCCCGTTCTCTTTTGCATTGAATTTCAATAGAAGAACAGAGATTTTTTTTTACTCGTAACACATATTTGTGGGGTTGATAATATTCGATCACCGGAATTTGTTACGCGTTCTTGTAAACAAATTAGTTCACTGTTGCCGGTTTGATTCTTGCATCCCCTTTTCAGGAAACTCAAGAAACCAATTCCTCTTTGCTCGCTCATTTATTTACTTTATAGTTTAATTTGAGAAATATCTATACAGTGAGCATGTGCCGTGAATTAGCTTTTGAATATTATCCTGTATGGAATCTGAACTTGTTTATATCTTGAACTGATTCATAAACTCGAATGGGAATATATGAACAGCATTGTATTTTGAAGGTATGTGAGATGGTTGATTTGATAAGTCTTTAAGTCTTATTTACTTCTTTAATGGTAGGAGTAGAGGCAGTTACAGATTTCTTTTGATTCCTAAATACTTACATGTTCGACATTCAATTTTTGAGTGTTTACAGAGACTTCAGTATTTGAGCCTGGAATGGAGTTATGAATTTTGTAATTCATAAGTATTTAAGTACTTTGTACCGGTTGTCGTTTTCTTATATGTTTTAAATATGGAATATGTGATATGAGAGGAGGTGTTGTTTATTATACTATAAGATTTAATTTGGGATAAGCGTATTATGTGACTATCTATAAGATTAGTTGATGTATATATACATGTGTTATTTTATGGTCATTTTGAAAATCATTCTTTGGAGATGAGATGCTTGGGGTAGTATCAATTCTTATTCTGTTTGAATTTGGATACATTTGGAATAATGCTTAGATTTGTGAGGCATCTTTAAATTCTTCCGTGTGTTGGAGTATTTGAGCATTGTATCATATTATTAATGGGTTTGTTACTTCATCTCAGGAATGAATTACAGGCTCCTAGGGCATAGTTGCTTAAATTGCTGTTCTCAAACTTGGTATTGAATAGTTAATTATTTCATACTCGTATGGGATCATCTATGGCATGTCTGCATGTTTTATGGTGATGGATTGGTAGTTTTTCTTTGCGCCACATTAATATCTACAAGTATAATATTTCAAACTTACATATATTTACATACTTAACACCTAAATTTAAATACATAATACTTACAGTTAATATAAATATGTATATATATGTACATAATCTTCTGATTTCTTTTATAATATTTACATATGTAACACTTAAACCTTTAAATTTACATTTCTTACATGAAAACTTTAGTCTTCTCTCTTCAAGTTCCCATGAATTTGCTGGAGTCAAAATTTCAGAATCAAGCATGTTTGAAAAGGGCTGTGGTTGGCTCGAATTTAATTCATATGTTGAATTCATGGATTTTTGTCAGTTTGGCTTAACTTTGCTTTGATTTGAAAGACATGGCTTTAATTGTTTAAGATGAGGAGTTGAGCTCTAGAGCTTTTGGAAGGTCTTTATGAGCTGATTTATCCAACAGCAAAGTCTTAAAGTTTTAGGAATTTCTGTGGGCTGATCTTCTGAAACTCGACCTTTGGGTTTTGAAATTTCAAATTAATATTACAAAAGACTGATTTAATTTCATTTTCCTTGCATTCTTAGTCTGTTGAAGCATAAATTTGGTTTAATTTGAAGTTAGACTTAAGTCATTCGAGGCTTGTGCTTTGTTTTAGTTTGCTGAGGCAGAAATTTGAGAAATGCATGATTTTTTTTTCTCTTTTGGTTCAATATATCAAAGCTGCATTTCAATTTGCTTCAACTGATAAAGAAAGCTGGTGAATTTGGGGTTATTGGCTTTCGTATTTGATGCATGTTCAAAGTATTAATATGGTAAATTAGTTCCTTGAGCATTTATAAAACAAGACGAATGAGAAATGACAATTTATCCTTAGGAATATATGCTGGAATCATAGACCTCATTACCACAGTATATACTTATGATTAATTGGGTGTGTGTGCATATGTATCCAGTTTTGATTATAGGAAATTACATATATATCATGCAGTCTTGATATTTACATATCTAACACCTTAACTTAGTTTTGCATGTGCAGAATTTTAAACTCTTTACTTATTCCATACTTCTATAATTAAATATGTATTACCCAATTTCTTCACACTCATATGTTCAGCCTTTAAATCATTATATTGTTGTATGGGATATACATATTTTATTTTGATTTTATTATTAGTAATCAGGCTGATGTTGTTGGCTCAACTTCATGTCGTGTGGTGGCTCGGATTTAGCCTTATAGTGGAGCTAATATCGTGTGTGATTGGGCTGGTTTTTGTTAACAGCATCATGTATTCGATTTTGGGGATTTTCCTTTGCCTAGGTTTACTAAAGCTGAATTTCAGAATTGTGATAATTTCTTCCAATTTGGTTGCTGAAATCAAATTTTGGAACATGATGTTTAAGAAGATTGTCTTACATTGCTTGAACAACTATTTATGAGCAAATTTATTGGCTTTTTGATTTGCTGAAATTAAACTCGATGGTATATTTTGCTTTCAATTATTGGACTCATTTATTAGTTTGCTGGATCTTCCCTGCACTTGCTGAAGTAGAAGTTTTTTTTTTTTGGAGAATATATATATATATGTTTCCTTACCTTGGCTTGGATGAGCAAAATTCTGGAATTGAATAATTAAGCACAGTTTAATTGATTCAAATTTATTTTATTGGATTTGGAAATGCCATTTAGATTGGCTTCACTTGTGAAAATTGAAATTTATTTTGATTATATTACATATGAAATATCAAAGTGGGAGCATAAGTCGGATACGCGGGATACAGGCAATGATGCACACTCGAATAATCGTGCTTTTATAGCCGAGACAAATAAAAATCAATACTCGAAATAGATGCCCATCTCACCTCGAGTTAGATAGTTCTAATCCTTACCTTTAAGAAATCCGTGAACCGTCGACAGATACTACGATGTCAGATATCACACTGACACGATAACAGATACTTCAATAACAAGATACTACACCGCACCCGTACAACAATAAACACCTCGCTTGCACAACAGATACTACATTGCACTTGCACGATAATACTACACTGCACCCATACGATAACAGATGCTACACCAACACATCAAATCAAATGTCACACACATAGTGCAACACATATCATATTACACACATAGTGCAACACATATCACCTCACACACATAGCATAACACATATCACATCACATACATAGCACAATGCATATCACCTCATACATATATCATAACAAACACATATCACATCAAACACATACAACATATTAAATATCACACACAAATACTACATATAGCACATCATACATAACACATTTAAGTATATCAAACCAAACACGACATATCAAATACATCGCATCAGACACAACACATATAATTATCAAACTTATCATGCACACCCTACACATTAAATATCACACACAAACACCACATATTAAATGTTATACATACACATCACATATTAAATATCACACACACTACACATTACACCTTATGCACTACACATTACCCTATTACACATTACCCTACTACACACTATAGACTATAAACCAGTTAACACACCTTGCACATCACAGTAACGTATACTACAACGCATCGGATACTTCATCGGTAAAGAGCTCGGATACTCCAAACTGGTTCACTCACTAATTAAGTGGTAGGGATTAGGATTGCCTACTCTAGGGTGATTTGCTGGTGACTTTATTTGAGATTGATACAGACTTCAGTACTTCGGGTTGCCTGTGGGATCGAGATAAAAAGGAAGTCTATAGACTGAGCCTATCCTCAAATAGAATTCTTATTCCCCCACTTTGATATTTTATATGTTTATAGCTAAACTTGATTATATAGTTGTTTGTAGCTTGCTTCTGAGGCATCGACGGAGTTGGCCAGGTACACATTTATTTATTGTACTGTTCATTTACTTTCTTTATTGCATGCTTTCTTTACTTTTTTGTATATACATTTACTCGCATTTATATTTTTTCTTTTATGCTTGCCCCTAGGATAGGCCATCTAGGGCATGGTTAGTTTCTTTTGATTATTGCTTCTCTTGCATACCTGTACTTGCCCCTAGGATAGGCCCTTTAGGGCATGTTTGTTTTCTTTTTCATTATACATATTTTTCCCTTATATATGCCCTTAGGATAGGCCGTTCGAGGCATGGGTTTTTTTTCTCTTTTCTCTCTTATCTCTATTCTTTCTCGAGACGAGACGACAGAGGACGAATGAAGGATCTTCGATCGGACATTCGTAGATTTAAACAACACCTATAGGGCGTCGAGGTCGTCGTTTGGTACGACATAAACCCTCACATTATCTTTTAGGACTCAGTACGATCGTATATCGTACGATATAAGTCCTAAACTGTTTAGGATTCCGAGGTTGTCGTCTGGTACGACATAAACCCTCTCATATTTTTGGGTCATTTACATATGACATGTAGATATAAATCCCAAAACATCTAAATAATTTGCAAGATTGAAATATAAATATAACTTCACTTTCAAAGATGTAAAGCCCAACTATAGGTTAGTTTGAGATGTCACTGAAGCTCCTTCAGTATCTTCGACATCTCCTACTTTTCATACCTTTGGATTATGAGAATAATTGTTCCATATTGAACCATTCCCTTTGATTCTCCTACAACCAATCGTGGAAACTTGAACGTTGAAATTCTTGAAGACGAAGCCTATGATCCTTATCGAGAGTTTTCTTAGGTGACTTCGGTTGCTTAAGATGTAATTAACTATAGGGGCTTGCCTCTATAGGGAATTAGGAACCCAGATTAATCTAAACCCTGCCTAATATGTACATTAGACAGGGGAATTTGTCAGCTATAAAATACGCGGACCAAAATAGAGTCATAAACTTTTAAGTTTAGATAGTTAAGCTCTACTAACAAGTGGTACGCTCATCTTTTGGGATGATGTGTCACTTGTGGTATTGTGCTCAACTATTTAAACTATTTGACATATGAGGTCTATTTGGTCTCGTTATTTTCAAAATAAAATATATCATCATTTAAAAAAAATAATAAAAAAAAATACTTTACCTATTACATCATATTAAATTTTCAAATTTTATTTTCAAAAAGGAAAAATTAGCCGACATCTTCCTACCACACCAACAACACACCAACAATATCACCACCAACACCACCATCAACTCATTGCAACCATGCTGCCATCACTATAAAATCACTACCACAACCGAATTAAGCATGACCAAGCAACCATAATTTCGGGCAACCACCACGAAATTACAACAATAATTTAAGGAAACCACCATAATCCACCACTATAATATCACCACCAAAATTTTCGGCAACCACATGTTCATGCAAATCCAAAAGTATTCATTACAACATCACCACCACAAAATCACAAGCACTATTTTGCGTAAACACCACAAACTCACAACCACTACCAATTGTATAACACCATCAATCAAATAAAGCACAAAGCACAAAAGAGTGAAAAAAACCAAATTCCCAACCTCAAAGCTTCAAACCATAAATGAGAAAGCCACAAATCGCATTGAGAAAGCCATAAATAAAAAATTTAACTCCAAACCACAAATATACAGTAGATAATATTGTTGGAGAACGTAGAGCACAATAACCAAACAAAGCTGAAGATCAGAGGGAAGAGGAAAAGGAGAGTAAAGACAACCCCTTGCCATTGGAGAGAGGCACGAGAGAGGTGTTACTTTAGGGCAGAAGAAGCACAAGAGAGGGGAGAGCAAGACACGAGAGAGGGGAGACGGGAGAGGGGAGAGGGGAGAGGGGAGAGCGAGGTAGCAACATAATAAAATCACAAAGAAACGTAATAAAATCACCAAGAGACGTGAGTCGTGGGATTGAACCCGTGGCCCACGTTTTACTTAGCTTATCCCAAAAAGCTACCTCATTGAAGATTTCAATAAGATATTCTGAAGTTTTTAAAATGCACCACAACAAAAGTGCTTCCCCAAACGGGCCCTTAAATGTAATTCACTATGATAGAAAAATAATTATATTTTCAAACATAATAGTAAGAAAATGAATCATGAAATACATGTGATTTGGGAGAGGCAAGGCATAATAGCGAGTGGGAAGAAAAGGAAATTTCTAGAATAGCACTAGAGAAGAATAAACAGTTTCTAGTCTTAATATATATATATAATTACTTTGATATAAATGTTTGGGAGTTGGGTAATGTGGATATAAATTTTTGGTGTGATAATTGGACAATGGTCAGTTCTCAAAGTATTTTTTTCCACTTAGTAGCAATAATAATGATAATGTTTCGATATTTTGGTGCGGGGATGTGTGGAACTGCTTAAAGCTCCAGAACCTTGTCGGATGAATATAATTTAACATATTTCTTTTGATAGATGTAGAAAGGATTGTATTATATTGAAATGAGCCGTGGGTAATTCTATCTCTAATTGTATTTCTAAATATTTTATCGTTTTGATGTGGTGGATGGTTATGCTGAAATTTGGAACACAATGTTAAAACATTTGCATGTTTTTATTTTTTGTGTGGTGTCTTAAATTTAAATTTATGCTTATGCATGATATTCTTAGGTTGAAAAGGCTTAATTTTCTCTTCTTACATTTATTATTTTGATGTCAATTTACTTTCTTAGTATGGCTTGATATGGTCAACTGTTTTAATGTTTTCTTTGCTTGAGTTGGTTATGATTCATGGATCAATGCTTAGCCAATTGGATTTGGCAGGATAATGCAAGTCATCTGCAAAGCTTAGTTCCTTTTATATATTGTTGGTTCATTTGGACGGAAAGAAATAATAAAAAAATATGGATATTTACATTAAAGCTTTTATTTAAAAAATGCTTAAATTTAATAGGTGCAAAGCATATAGTATTTCAAGCCTACTGCATATTAAAGGGAAGATAGGAATACTTTGTGATCCTTCTAGCCACTCCATTAGCTTATTCTGAATTTGATTGGTAATTGGTCCAAGCCAAAATTTTCCTACTATCATAATTAATGTTCATGATTGTTTTGTCATGTGCTTGATTTATTCTGTTTCAACGTGCACTCCCATACCAACTTCCATTTTGAAGTATTAGCAATTTTATACTGTTTGATGGCAACAAGTAAGTGTGGTATGTTTTGTCTACAAATTGAAACAAATTTGATAGACTTTAATATTTACAATAATATTTTTATTTTTCATTAGTTTTGTATACATATTTGGAAGAAAGTTTCTATTATTTTTCAGGTTAGATGGGCACATTACTACAAATAAAGAGAACAAGCTAGCTGAACACTTAGCTAAATGGGGCGCCACCTCAAATTCCATTTAGATTGGTTATTTGTCATTCTCTAGAAGCTGTTCGTCTTATTTTCTTGATCGAAGCTTCTTTCCAACTTTTAAAATAGTTTACTGACATGTTTGAAAGTTTTTGAAGCATTTTATTACATTTGTCTTATTCTAGGTGAATGTCTCATAAATTTTATATAAGTTCTATTTTCAGTTAGCTGGAACTTTCAACTGACTTTTGTAATTTTTTTACTTGTAGCAATAAAATTTCCTCCACGTTTTTTAAGGGTATATATATATCAAGTTCTACTGGAGAAGCATTTGAGATTTGATGGATTGAATTCTGTTTAAATATTAAACATTGATCGTAATTTTCTTAAAACTATTCAAATATTATTTCAATCAATTTTGATTGTGACCTAACCTTTGCCATATAATAAATTATAATTTATTATATTTTTTAAAAAATAAATAATTAATATACTCCATAAATTTCACTTCGACGAGCTATAAAATTAAATAATAAATACGCAGCAGTTTCATGATCGCCCTCCCCAGTTCCCATCAACACTCGCGCCAGAAAAATTATTAGGTGCGCTCCCGACGAACACTTTCCGCATACACTCATTCCTGACCCTTCGATCCCAAGCCGCTGCCCTCCAAAGGCAGATCGAACGGTACAGCGATCAGCACGGCGGACGGACTTGAGGTTATTTTGGTAATTTCGTGTCCGGCAATTATCATTTGCTTAAAATAAATTATGGCCTCGAGTCCGCAGATATAACCACGTGGTGCCGGGCGCATAAAGTGGTACAGAGCAGAGTGGAGGAAGAGGGAGTGAGAGAGAGAAAGGGGGAAAGGGGCAGCTGAAAAAAGGGTAAAGACGAAGGGGAAAGTGGTTCAGGAATCGCCGAGACGATTCTGTATCCTTCTCGCGTGGGTTGGATCCGCTGGTAAATCGGGAAAGGAGGTATTTCTTTGATGCTAATGTTGCAATCTTTAGTTGAAAGCTTGAAATTTGTGGAGTAATTTGCCTTCTTACTTGCCTGAGTTAGCTTGTAGTCTTTGTTTGCTGTAATGCAGTAGAAGAAGCTGCAAGCATTTTGTTTTTTTTTTGTTAGTGATACTGTTTTCGAGTATTGGGATTTTGGTTTTCTTATGCTGTATTTGTTGTAACCAATTTCTATTTCTTCGATTTTATTTTTACTGTTGCATTGCATTGGTGCGGGTTCGGCTTTTGGCTTCTGTCCGATTTATCCTTCTCTTTTTTTAGTTGATGGATTTACTCTTTCTCTTTTAGGTCTTGTTATTTCTGTTTTAATCTGTCTTTTAGTACTTAGCCTAGGTTATGTCATTGCAGAGGAAGAGAAAACCCAAATCTTGAGGCATTTTCACGGAAGATAAGGTGTTTCGTTGTTCATAGAATAATGAAATATATTTGAGTTAGCAGGATGTGATAGTTCTTCTGTTGCTTCATCAAGATGAGGGAGAAGATATGAGAGTTGATGTTATACTATTATATCTGAACTGCAAGCTCTGATCTTGTACTGCTTTATAGCATTCTCACAAAAACAAAGATAAAATATAAAAAATAAAAAAATCGTGATGTGGAAGGTGAGAGTTTATTTGGTGTTTTCTTTGTGCATTTTATTTTAGTTTTATGTTGAAGAGGGTAATTTATTCTGAAAGAAGAATGTGGATTGATCTTTGTTATGAAAATGAGAAGAAAGAACTCGTGGTTGTTTTACTGTTTCTTTGTATAGACCTTCCTATTTCCTGTTTATGTTTGCAATTATTTAAAATTTCACTCAAAACTTTCACTTGTGGGTAAAGGAAGGTGGCTGTATTGAAAAAAGTGGATGAAATGCTATATTTAAAGTTTGTGTGGTTAAAATGCTATATTCAATGTTTTGGGTCGTTATTATGTAAAAGCCCCTTCATTTTATTATTTTGGCAAGCATTTATGCATGTATCTGTCAAAATGATCATATTATGTAATTATCAATTAGTGATATTACGAAAGTCACATGTTTTGACTGCATTCATCAGTTCCTGTTCATGCTTTGATGAGTCAATGTGATGTACTTGTTTCTTAGTGTTCTATGCAATTCTATTGAGTAAAACTTGACCTACATTTTTTTCTTATACATTTTAATGTTCATAAGGAAGAACAAGGTATTTTACTTCAATTATGAAATTTTTCTTCAGCAGGATTGGCATCCTATTGGATCTTAATAAGGGGTTTCACTCTGGTTACTTTTCGGTTGATTTAAAAGCCCTAGATGTTGGTGCATAAATATCTGAATATTATTTTGGGAAATTTACATACATATAGCACAATTTACATATGTTTACATATCTAAACACTTAGAGTTTGATATTTACATTTATAGCACTCTGGTGTCATAATCCTATGCATGGAAATATGTATTTAATTTTTGAAAATTCGATAATAGTAATATTTTTGATGTCATCTTAAAGATTTTAGTGTTATATATGTAAATATGATTGTTTGCGTGTTAGATATGTAAATACATTAGAATTGTGTGGTATGTATGTAAATCCCCCTATCATTTTTCTGTTGCTTCCATGTGCCCTTTCCTATTGAAGGTTACCTTGACATGATTCCTCTCAATTTCAGATATTTCATTCGGCGCTTTTGCGTCAAACTCCAGCCAAATCTTTTGTAAGCAATTGAATTACTTGGAGCACTTCATACATTGGATATCAATGTGTTCAATGGGTTAAAGGATATGGATTATCTTCATGTTATGCAGGGTGAGTATATGAAAAGTATATATATTTTTTAAATTACGTGCATTTCTGTTTTGCTTTGACTTTCTGAGCATTTTTGTCTAAATGTTAGTATTGGCGTTGTAATTTATCATATTAAATCTTATGGCTTGTATGAATTCATTAGAACTTGATGAGAAATAGGATTTTGTACCCATCTTTTTTACCTATCCCTATTAGCTATTATTAGAGGCCAGCTCCTTTCGATTGACTGGATAGTTTTGCCTCGGAATGTTATTGTCATATGTGCTATTTTTTTTAATTAATATTTGTCCTATTTATCTATTTTTTTCTTTTTTGAATGTTGTGCAATATTATTATATGATTATACATTATTATATTTTTTTTCTGAACACGGTGAAGTTTTATGTATATATACACTATGTTGGAGCATAGCTATGTTCTTATTTTGTATTGCCAGGTCTGACTTTCTGTCTTTTTAATTTAGGCCAAAATAATGATAATGTCTCTTATTTTCTATGCAGGTTCTCTGTACAATTATTTTCTGATTTCCATATTTTTGTTTTGTGGTTTTCAAGAATCAGAATCTCAGAAAACTGAACTTCAACCTAAATCACATGTTCCTGACAAGTTTGTTTTGTCGGATCCTTCTATTGGTCTTTTTGGCCCTATTGAAATTTCACCTTCTGCAGTCCCAAGAAATCCATATCCTGTTGAACCCCTGTCACCAATGTATCCTTCCTTTCCTAGAACTTATGAACCCGTGTTAACTGGGAAGTGCCCGGTGAATTTCTCATCAATTTTGAATATTTTGGAGAAGACTGCATCTGATTGTTCCGCACCTTTAGCAGCACTTGTTGGGAATGTTATTTGTTGTCCCCAAGTGCATAGTCTTTTGCACATTTTCCAAGGCACTTACAGCCACAAGTCTGATATGCTTGTGCTAAACCAGAGTGATTCTGATCATTGCTTTTCAGATATTATTAGCATATTGACAAGCAGAGGTGCCAACAGCACTATTCCTGAACTTTGCTCTGTAAGGCCATCAAATCTCACTGGTGGTTCGTGTCCTGTAAGGGATGTTATGGAGTTTGAAAAGGTGGTGAATTCAAGCAAGTTAATAGGTGCATGTGATACCATTGATCCGCTTACAGAGTGCTGCAGGCCTGCCTGTCTACCTGCAATCATGCAAGCTGCATTTGCTATCTCACAAAGTAGGAATATTGATAATGAAATTTCGAGTATTTCAGGAGGTGCTACAAGTGTTGATGTTGTCAACGACTGTAAAGATGTTGTTTATGCATGGCTTTCTAGGAAACTGCCATTAGAAGCTGCCAACACTGCATTTAGGATGCTTTCTAGCTGCAAAGTTAATAAATGTAAGTGTACGAATGTTTTTTATTGGATCATTTTCTGTTTTAATTAGCTTGATAGTTTATTTTTGTTTGTGCTGGAACCTTTTATAGTTACAAAATATTTAATTTTCTTTTATTTTAAAATGATTCGATTTGTAATGCTTAATTGTGTACCAGAAAAGAAAATTGTGAGGAAAATTACTCTTCAAGAATTTAGCTCTTATTTTATTTGGGTATGTAGTGCCTGAATATAAAGTCTTGCATTGCTTGTCAGAGAACTAAAGAAAATTAAAGTTTCCTTTCTTTTTTAATATTTTTATATTCTTTATTATTCTCTTTTATGTTGTGGGCGGAAGTTCCTGCAGTTCTTACGCATCTCCTCTTGCAGTTGTGCTTATATTTTAATTCCAAAAAGAGAGGTCAGATTGTAGCATCTGTATCAGTGCTTCTGTTAATGAATTTCATTGTTTCTTCTATTGGTTGTTTTCCAGTTACATTGGAAATTTCTTTTGTTACTGGGACTTATCTGCCGTAATTTTACACTTGGATTTCTCATGTGATATTTTGCAGGTCAGACTTGATGGTAATTTTAGAACAATGTAATGAGAGTTGTAATAAAAAAAATCTCAAGAATTTTCATTGTCTTCTTTGTACAAAAGGGAATGTATATATACAACTGCTAGAGGCATTATAAAATAAGAATAAATCAAAAAGAGGAGAATAAATAATATGGGACAGTTATCCTATAGGAAAGCACATAGATTACATTCCACGTGCCTTAATTTAACAGTGTAGAGCTCAAATCTAATGACAGAGCCTTGATGTGTGTGCCTTAATCTAACAACACAGAGCCTCATTCTGTGCCTTAAGTTCTTTCTTATCATTACAGTATGAATAACCTGGATGGTAGAGATCTATAATTCCAAGTTTGCTTATGATATTATTAAATGTCGGGTTACAGAGCCATTTGGTGTAGATTTCAGTCAGTTGATTTTTTGTGGATACATGGAGTACAAATCATGCCACTTCTCAATTTATCTTTTATAAAGTTTCTATTAACTTTAACATGCTTGACATGAACATATTGTATAAGATTATGTGCAATATTGATGACTGATATGTTATCACAATATAATTTTATAGGCTCTTTCCATTTGATTTTTAAATTCTCTAATATAATTTTAACTCATAGAAACTCACAAATTCTCCTCAGTGATTCTAAACTCGACTTCAACTATTGATCTTGAAACTATATGTTTCTTGTTTCTCGAAGTTATGGGATTTTCTCCTAAGAATGTATAATACCCTGAAGGAGACCTTCTATCCACCAATGTTCTCACATACTTTATTTGTGTATATCCTTCAACTTATAGGGTATCGTACCTTATGTATAAAATTCTTTTTCTAGGGCTTGATTTGAGATATTTGAGGATTCTGTTAATGGCTTGAAGATGTGTTTCTTTAGATTTATGCATGAATTGACTTACTGGACTTACTACAAATGCGAGGTCAAGACGAGTGTGAGACAATTAAATTAATTTTTTCATTAACCTTTGATGTTATCCTTTATCTACATCTACTCCATCAAGATCCAATTTTTACCCTAATTCAGTTAGAGTTTCACGTGAAATCCGCTCTGTCATTTCCGTCTCATTCAATATATTCATAACATATTTCTGTTAGGAGAGAAATATCACTTTTTTAGATTAAGCAACTTACATTTTTCAAATTCTTGAACAAGTTTTTTTCCAAGAGTTTATTTTTCCTAATTGTTGTCTCCATTGTCAACATACTAAGTAATGGCTGAGATTTTACCATCAATAGAGTGTTTTATGAAGAAAGCACGGTCTTCTTTACTTTGTTTGTGTCCAACTCCTTCTGCAGCCTTTGAAATCTGCCAAAACAAGTTTTTGGTGATTGTTTTAGTTCATATAATACGTTTTTCAATCTGCATCCACGATTCATTTCATGAGCTATCAAATCCCGTGGTGGATTCATATAGACCTTTTCTTCGACATAACCATGTAAGAAAGTATTTTTTACATCATATTATTGTATGGTCCACCCATAATTGGCTCCGAGGGATACCAGAATACAAGTAATTTTTTTTTTGTAAGAAGAGCAAAAATGGTTTGATAATCAATCTCATTTGATTGAGTATATCATTTTGCTATTAATCTTTATATTTTTCTAGACTACAATCTACTGTGTTTTATTGTGAAAATTCATTTGCATCCTACCATTTTCATTCCTTCTAGTAATTCAGTGGTCTCTTATGTACCATTTTTTTAGTCATTCATCTCTTCTATCATGGCTTTCTTCCAATTTTTATTATCAAGTTCCCCAAATAAAGTTTGTGGAATGAAAATATGATTAGCGTTGATGTTGATTAAAAATGTTTTATAAGATAGATAGAATTTATGAAATGAGTTGTATTGAGAGATTGAGATATAAATGAGTGGCAGTGATTTGAGTAGTGATTCCTTGTAATTGTTCCGAATTTTGAATTTGCTAGAGATCTGGGTTGGACTTGTTCCTTATATAGATTTGAAGGGGGATAATTGGTACAAGTTTTGTTTTTGAAGAATTTTTTGTTGCAAGAATCTAAAGATGAAGATATCATAAGTTTATCAAGAGAGAATTCTCCCCTTGAAGATGAGTTTGAGTGAAGAAACTATGAGTTTCATCAAATGTGAATTCTATTGAAGCGAATAACTTTCATGTGGGGGAATGATACTATTTGTACCCTTATCGTGTGACAAAATATCGGATGAATATGCATTTGAGAGCTCTTGGGTCAAATTTTTCTCCATGTTTATGAATATGAACATAAGCAATGCATCCAAAAATTTTTAGAGGGATCTTTGAGAAGTTCGTGGAATAGAACTCTCCCACATAATTTAATGGATTTTTTGAATTAATTACTCTTGAGGGTATTTTATTGATTAAATAGGTAGTTGTTAGAACATCTCAGTATTATTTTGATTTTTGATTGTGCATGAGAAGTGTCATAGTTATCTCCAAAAGGTAACGATTTTTCTGATAATTCATTTTGTGGGAGTGATAAGCAGAAAGATTGATGGATAATAGCCTCTTTTTGAAAGAATGATGTAAATGTGTGATTAAATAATCATGAGCTTTATCCGTTGAAAGAAAAAATGATTTTAGAGTTAAATTGATCTTTTATCATGAGTGAATATAATAAATATAGAACTAACTTCTTTTTTTATTTAATTAAATATACTGTTATCATTCGAGTGTGACATCAATAAACTTAACAAAATCAATAACTCCAGAGATATTGGTGAATATTGGTGATTTTAGAGGGTCCATGATATCATAATGAATTAATACAAAAAGGACTAAAAGATCTAAAGTTATTTTTAAGAATTGAAACACAATGATGTCTAGCACTTACATAAGTTTCGCAATAGAAGACTTTAATGTTTGTATTTACGAAGAGCGAAGGAGACATAAACAAAAAAAATTTAAAAGGATGACCTAATCTATAATGATGGATTCAGATGTCGATATAATGAGATGTAAATGAATATGATAATTGATGGATTTTTATTATGTCATATTATTAATATTTTCTATTTTTTGTATTTTCTATTATTGGTATGGCATAATTCTTTTTTTCTTCTTTTATTATGGAGAGTTATGGTTCTTGTTGTTTTTGTCATATGGGAGTCGTCCTCTATTTAATTTGTGATTATTTTCTATGAAATTGAAGAATAATAATTTATCCTTCTCCAATACTTACATGGTATCAGAGATTTTAAACGATGATCGGAAGTGCTTTAGGCGAAGAACAAACTTGTTTCAATTAGTCGAGTGCGAAGCTACTATTTCTGTTTCTTCCTCACGAAGCTGCTTGCACCTTCGCACATGATGCTGCTTCTCCTTCGAAGTTGTGTTGTTCTTGCATTTCTTTCTTGCGAAGTTGCTTGAGCCTTCCCACATGATGTTGTTTTTCCGTCAAATCCTTTTGCGCCTTGCGCTCCTTTGAAGACACTAACTTTGCTTTCTTTGGAAGCATCATCCAGCTTTTTCAATTGCGATGGAACTCACAATCGAAGCAGTTAGTCGTGTGACTTCTTTGAAGTTGCTTTCTTCTCCCTTCAAAGTCGTTGGTTTGTACTCTGTATTCAAAGCAGTTGTATTCTCCTCGACAAAACTTAGTTGTCGAAGAAGATGACAACAGTTGATCATGCGACTGCTTCATAGCTGCCTTTTCTCCTTCATAGCCGTTTGAACTCACGACTTGTTCTTTGTTGACATCGTATAAGTCAGTGATGACTACCGAAGTCTGAAGAAATTCAACCACATCTATTGGCTCAAATAATTCTGAAACCATTTTGCCTCATCCTACAACCCCGTCCATGCCCACATCTGTTGATTACTACTCACAGATTCTTGCATCTTATATCATAATTATTAGAATTAACGGGCACAACTATCTCGAATGAGCTCAATCCATAAAATTGGTGATCGACGAGAGAGACAGAATCAAGTATCTAACCGAAGAAACATCAAAGCATAACGTAGGCAATCCAAATTTGAAAAAATGTTAGTATGAAAATTCCCTGGTTATGGCTGGATTTATCAACTCAAAAGAACCTACTATAGGAAAGCCGCATCTATTCCTTCCAATTGTTTGAGATACCTTGGAGGCCGTTCAATATATCTATTCAAACTAGGAGAATTTTACCCAATTTTTTAAGTTGTAAAATCAACTTTAGAAATCAAAACAAATTGTCAGTAATGGTACTACGTATTAGAACAAGTTGGTAGCATTATGGCAGAAATTTGATCAATGTTGTGATGATATTTGGGAGAATTCGAAGGATTATTCTTGCCACATGAGAGAAAAATGATAGTCTACATATTCTTAGCCGGCCTTAATCAGACTTTATACAAGGTCCGACGTCACATCATTTTTAAAGTCAAACGGGAAGAGTCCAGAGGAAAAAATGTGTTGTGTGACATAAAATTTTCTTGTAATAAAGTGACCTCAACTTTTATGTTAAATGGGGTTGAAACTGACAAAAAAGGGTGTAAGAAACGATGGTACGACCATTGCAGAAAATCATGAAACAAACTAGACATGTTAGAAACTTCATGTTTATCAAGCCAAGCATGAAGGTCGAGCCTATCAAGCCACTGTTGAAGAAACTTAGGAGCCATTTTCTAACTTGAATATAGTTCTTTTCAATCTCCAAAAGTATCTCCGACTTCCTCTTGCTTCTTAGTACAGAAATGTGACTCCTTGATCACTACTTTGTTAGGTGTTATTCTTAATTTTTCTCACTAGTGAATAATTGATTATGGTGCAACTGATCACATGACTGATTATAAAATATTTTCCTTCTATAAATCTTGTGCAAGCAATGAAAAAGTTAAAATTTTTTATGATTCCCTCTTAGTAGTTGTCGGGATAGGAACTGCCAAAACTTTTCTCGTTGTTAACCCTTCGCGATGTTTTCCATGTTTCGAATCTATCATGTCAATTATTGTCTATTAGTAAAATTATTGTTGATCATTAATGTCAAGCCAACTTCTATTCTTCTTGTTGTGACTTTCAGGATTCGACCGCAAGAAGGATGATTGACACTACTAAGAAAAACTCTCCTTGTTATTAGCCCTTCACGATGAATAATCCATTAATCTTTGTAGCATGGTGTTTTATAGAAATGTCATCGTCATGACATTCGTTTCTTTACAAAGTTAAAACTTTGGGTCATTGGGCTCTAGAGGTAGATCCGTAAGGTGTTAGATATTTGTGTTTCCCTTTAGAAAGGTCTTCACAATTTGGGACCATTTAAAGTAATTTTTTCTATTCACGCGATAAGATACTTCAAATAATTGGAGATTTTCTTTGGTATGATTTTCACCATTAACTATGGTTGATTCCTTTGATGGGAAGCCAAAGAAGATAGACAATATGAAAGAACAAGAATTCGATAAGAGAGATAAGTTTGGAATTGGAAACTCTAACATTAGAGAATAAGAAAAAGGGGTTGAAAGTGGAAACCCTAACTTGAGAGAATAAGAACAATGGTCGGAAAAAGCACCTTAACCTCGCTCTGATACCATGTAGAAAATATGTAATGAGAAAAACTCTCAAGAATTTTCATTCTCTTATTTATACAAGAGGGAATGTATATTTACAACTCCCATAGGATTTACAAATATGATTAAGTTAAAAAAGGAGGGAAAAATAAAGGACAGTGATCTTATAGGAAAGCGCATGATTAAAATCAATGCACCTTGAACTATGAGTGCAAAGCCTTGATCTGTGTGCCTAGATCTAATGACACAATCTCGATCTGTGTGTCTTGATCTAATAGTGTATAATCTTGATCTATGTGCCTTAATCTAATAGTACAGAGCCTTGATCAGTGTTCCAGAAGTTCTTTGTTTTAATTGGAGTAGAAATTCTATATTTGAAGCTAATGTTTGTGTTGAGTGGTCAGTTCTTAAGAAGATAATAAAAAATTGTTGGAGGACACTGTCTCTATAACACAATATATGATATGGTTGAGTTGGTTTCCCTACGTAGGGCTCAAATTTTCTTTCTAATTACATTTGATTTAGTGATGCGCATTGAGATTTTAGGGTGCTCATAATTTATCTACCTATCTTGAGGTGGTGTGTTTGTCTTGGACTAACTCACTACCTTGACTTGATACAAGTTGTTTATTCAATTTGTATGCCAACATGATAACAACTTGGACGTGACAATGTTGATATAATGGATGACTTTGGCTTGTCCCAAACAAATCAAAGTAGCGGACCAACCTTAATTTGTGCCTGTTGACCTCGTTTTTATTGAGGTTTAGTTTTTCTCCTAGAATTTAGGATTCTAGCCTTAGGAGCTTCCCCGACGATCCTAGATTCCTAGCAATGGGACCTACCTCGTTTTAGAGTGTCTGAAACCACTTTATTACCCTTTGAAATCCCGCACGAGATTCCGTACCTGTAGCCTATAGCATGTCGGAGTTGACGTCAGGAATTAAAATGGAGTCCCTATAGGATCACTGGACATTAGGAGAACCTCGTGCACGTTTTGCACTACTGAACGCACAAATTCTCAGTTTACGGCCTCGACTCCTTCAATTACTCTGCAATGGATTGGAGCTGAAGTCAGAATGCCGGGATGATCGACATCAAAGTCAGAATTTCAAAGCGGGCCAAAATTGACGCGATTTTGACCCGATCGTCGACGATGTTGCCTAGACGACCCCGGATGACGAAACGGACTGCGCCGATTCGTCCGGAACGTCGACTTTGCCTAAAATTGATGTTCATTTCGCGACGATAGCTCGTCGGGAAAGGAAAACGCCGAAAATGAATATGATAATAATAATAATAATTAAACTATTATTATTATTATTATTATTATTATTATTATATATATATATATATATATATATATATATATAATTTCCCTCTAATAAATCCTAAGCCCTAAATCCTTCTCCCCGTCTCTCGTTCGACCCATTTCCCGCTCTCCCGCGCTCGAGCAAGCCGCACGCATGGCCATCCTCTGCTGCGACCCTTATCGCCTGCAGCACCCTCATGCGCGATCCTTATCGCCTGTTCTCCCGTGCGAGCCTGCTGCCGAGCCTCTGCTCCTTGCGGCACCTTGTCGCCATTTTCCGTGCCTCCCTCCACTTGAGTTCACCCCTACAGGTAAGTTCAGCACCTCCTCCCTCTAACCTATAAGAAACCCCATTTGAGGAGTCCATGGGGGTTGGCCGAAAGTTTCTGAGAGGGGGGGGGGTAACTCTGCCATTTTTCTTTCTCGCTTACTCCTTTAGCTTTGTATGCTTGGGTTTGCTTCCTCTTGCTGTTGGAGGGAGAGTTGAGGTTGGAGAGTACCTTTAAAGTTTCTGCATTGCTCGTTTTTTCTTCAAGAATGTATCTTTTTATCTCTTGTGCTCTGCTGCCTTTCGGTTCTCTCTGTCGAGCCATTGGAGATTGTTCTGTGGGGTGGTACAGCATGCTAACTTACTATTGTGAGTATATTTGGGAATGTTTATTACTTAAGCATGTGAAAGATAGGACTATGGGCATGTTCTAGGAGTAGGCTTGATCACTTGCTTAGAATGATGAAAATATGGCATGTTATGAGCTCCCCTCTCTCCATTTTATCCAAAGCAAATTAGAAACATGAAAGCATGATTTTGAGACAATGTTAGCTCCTCTTGCAAGCATCTTGGGATGTGTACTATAAGGCTTTTTATTCACTCTTGCTTGGCATGAATTATAGGAGAATTTGTTTTGTTTTCCATATGCATGTGGGGCTCGATTTTTGGCTCCTTGTAGCTTTTCCTTACTAAGAATACATGTTATGAAAGAACTCTGTTGGTTTGGCTCTTTATGAAGTGTTCTCTTGTTTAACTATTTGTTGAAAGGTTGCTTCAAGTTTGGAGTGGTTAAGTTGGGGGAAGGACTAAACATACTCTTTATGTTATTGCTCTTGTTTAAGATATACGGTGGCTCTATGTCTTGATATTTAAAAAACCCCCTGGATTTCCATTAGCCTTTGAATGGCTCGGTTTTCACTTTGGAAAGATTTGGATGTTGGTTTTGTAGAGGCTCGGTTTTCGGTTTTGAGCTGAGGCTATGTTTCAATTATATAAACTTCATATATGAAGCTTTAAAGGAGTTGTTTTGGCCTTGTTTGGGGGCTTGGTTTTGCTTGTTTTAGCTCCTATCCGAGAGCCTATTTTGATGTATTATGCTTGTCCCTACTTAAAAACTTTAAAGGATTTGTTTTTGGCCTTGTTTGGGGGCTCGATTTCACCTTGTTCTGATAGCTTGGTTTTGAGTCTAATTGTGGGTCTCACGGTTGGCATTGTGCTAGTCACGGTTTTAGTCTTGTGGTGAGTTCTGTTCTGCCTTATGATGGCCTGGCTCTAGTTTATCTTGATGGCTTAATTTGGAAGATTTTGGGACTGTAGCTTGAGATTCACTTGAACTCCATTTTAGTGTGATATGTGCCTCGGCTTGCTGGTTTTGATTCTTACTCATGAACTTGTTGGTGGGTCATTTGGAATTGTTTGGCTCTTCTCGCTGAACTTGGTTAGCTTGAATTTTATTGATGAATCAAGTTTGTCATCCAAAGATATGTCTTTGCACTATTTGCCTATAGAATGAGGTGATTGAGGAATATATTTTGGCATCTTTCCTATCTTATTTGGTGAAATTGGAGCCGATTTGGATGATTTATGAAAGCTTGTCCATTCACTCTCTTATGTGTCAAAAATAATATTTGGGGCGGTTTTCCTTTTGCTGCTGTAGCCTTGAGCCTCCTCTCCTTTTGTGCCTTGGGTTGCCTTGGCCGTGAGCCTCTTTGGCCCTGTTCTGTCTTGGTCGTGAGCCTCCTCTCCTTTTGTGCCTTTGGGTTGCCTTGGCCGTGAGCTTCTTTGGCCCTATGTCACCTTAGCTGTGAGCCTTGATGGTTGTACTCTCCTCTATTGCACCTGGCCGTGAGCATTTACTCGGTTTTATTGGAAAATTTCAATATTTGGGGTTCGAAAATGCTAGTGGGGGGTCTTTCTCGGATTACTCCTCTTTTGTTTAATTTGTGGGGGTTTGGAAGTGTCTCGAGCCTTATTTGGGAGAGCATTTGGTTGAATTAATTAATCTTATATTTTTGGGGTTTGGAAACCGACGCTAGGAGGTCATTTGTGATTGTTGTGTTGGTTCGGGACCGTTTCGATTTGTTCGGAACAAGATTTGGAAAGGACCGTGGATCCTACTTTTCCAGGTCTTTTCGATACGAGTTTTGAGAACTGATCTATCCCCCGTCTTTTCGGTGTTAGGTGGATCAGTGGCTCCTCTCTCTCACCCCATTTTTTGTTCCTTTCTTTCCTTGCTTCTTGGTTTGAGTTTTAGGTGTTTATGTCCGATACATAAGTACACACGTATAGCTTTTTGCTATATGTGAAACAATCAAACAAGTTCGCAAGTAGGTCGATTTTGTTTTGGGGCATAGGGTGGTGATGACAAAGGCACACCGGTGGTAGAGTGGAATGATACTTCATCCTACGACATCAGAGCTCAATCCAAGAACCTGGCGAACCGTAGAATGACGATATCATTCATCGATACAAGACTAGCGGGGCACCCGTACCTTCTTAGGTTGTTGGTGATCCTGCGCCCAATGACGTGATCGACTCGTGGACAATCATAATTTTCGAAATTGATAAAACATATTTGATAAAAACATATACAATACTTATAAAAATATATTTTTACTATCAAATAAAATTAATAAAACTTTCTTTTGTATGCCTGAAATCCACGTGCATGCTAAAAATATAAATTCTAAATATATATTGTAGCTCGATTGTCCACTTGTCAATTCTTAATCTTAGGTAGAAACACCTCCTAAGTTAGGTTTAGTAGGACACACTTATAGTTGATTGATGAGCTTCTAGCATCCGAGGTAATAGAGTAGCGCTCGACGACCTCAGTACAAATATATATATATATCGAGCACAGCCCTACTCGAGTGCTTGCGGTCGCCTCTTTCAAGCTTTTTCATATGTTTTTATCGAGATTTTTGAATGACGACTCGTGTTATTTTCATCGGGATTTTCACGAGGTTTTGATGATTTTATTTGAATTGTTATTTATCAATTTTTCTCGAGTTTTTCCATCGTGGGTCATTCACTGTTCTTTCTCGAGCTTTCTGGACGACATTTCTTTTTCTGCTTTACTTTCATTTATATGATGCATTTCAGCCTGCTACATTTAAGAAAACAACGGATCTTTCAGGTATACAAGTTTGTTTTATATTTATAGCGTATTACTTTCTTGTCGTCTTGCTACTTTTCTTTTCTACATAGCGTGTTGTCTTCATCTCTTTCTTACATACTTCTATTGTTTTTCATCACTATACGTTTTGTTATTTCGTTATACTGTTGTCTGAACTTTAAATATCTTTCGCGGGGTATTTAGAGAATTTCTAACAATAGGGTCGCTTGATTTGACATCATAACCCGACACCCTAGAAAACTTAAACTCGTCACGACAAGGAGCTAGGAGCTAGCGCGGTGGGCAGCTCGGCCATCTTCAACAGCATGACATATCTTCCCCAGCTGAACTATTCATTAGAAATTAAACAACAATCCATAGGATTTCGAGGTTGTTCGCTTAGTGAAACATAAATCCTCAACTTCTCTTTAGGTTCTTTGTATAGCTCTGCTGTACAATATAAGCCCTAACTCGTCTTAGGATTCCGAGGTTGTCGTTCGTTACGACCCAAATCATCGCATCTTCGGACTATTGTGTGATCGTTTCGCGCAAATATGAGTCACTAATTAATAAAATTGGCAGGGATGAAACCTTTAAATAATTTCTCACTAAATTCAGCCAAATCATGGGATGACTTGGGAAGTCGCAGAGTTATCAGCTAGGATCCGTGACCTCTCCTAATTCTTCTTCTTTTGGATTCTACAATAAATGTTCAAAATTTGAGCCAATCCTTTTTCACACTTCTTTGACCGATTTCATTGAAAAGTCCTATCATTTTGACCTCTTTGAAGATAATATTCCCTGATTTATATCGAGAGTTTTCTTAAGTGATCTCGGTCATTTAAGATGTAATTAACTATGAGAACTGCCTCTTATAAAGAACTTTCCGAACCTAACTTAATATAAACGCTATTTAATTCTTCGTATTCAACGAGGGAAGCTTGTTAGCAAATAAAATGGTTTATGGACTAGAACGAACATCATATATTTCTTAGTTTATTTGATCGAGTCTCACTTCAAGTTTTGTGTTTATCTTTCGGGATAGATACAGGTCTTGAGATATAGTGCTCTTTTATTTAAATTATGGAAAATATAGGGTCAGTTTGATTTCATATTTTTCTAAACTTATATATATATGTAAATTAAAACGTCATTCCGAAGCGGGCGACAGGATTTCGATTCTGGCGACCGACAGCTTCCAATGGGCAACTCCATACACAAAATAACGCCGACAATGCCCAGCAGAGCTCACAAGTTATATTTATTCGTGAAGTTTGCACCATATTTTACAACAAGAAATATGCTGAAGTTTAAACAGCTCACCAACAACTTTGGAAAGTGTGCTTAGGTGCTCCTGCAAAGTGTGAAGCTAAATTGGTGGACAGCAAGAGAGCCCAACCAACTTCCGAATGCATGGTAAAAACTTTATGTAATTACTTGCTTCAACTAGTGTGCTAAGGTGTTGATGCACATGAGATGGCTGTAAATAATTCAATTTTGGATCTCAATCTCAAATTTGCTCATAAGACAAAAACAATGAGGAGATTATGAAAAAAAAAACTGAAGTAAAATAAACTGTTAAGATAATAATGGTTGCTCCTTTCTTTTAATTAACACCAAATTTAACCATCCATACGAAACTTGTTTACCACACCAAAGTTAAACTAGATTTAAGGTTCACTAAAAATACGTTAGATCGACACTGACAATGCTTTCTGCCATGTTGAGCTGTCAATTAATTTGAAGATTTTTTTTAGGCGCAAGGCTAAAGGGCGGTTCGGTCATTTGTTATTATTATTATTTGGTATAAATATAGTTATTATGTTTAGGCCTGAGGATGCTTGTTATTATTGTCTGGAGTCTTAGAAGTTAGGATTTGGGAGAGCACGCTTACCTCTCGAATTGTAGGTGGTTATATGTTTTTATTTGAATTGTGTTGCCTAGATTATCTTAGTAAAGCATTTGTTTGCTCTAATGTATGTGAAAACTTGCCGGATTCCAATCAAATTGGTATTAGTGTTGTAGATTTATGGAACTACTGAATCACAGTGTAGAGTCACTGCCTTTATGACCTAACTTACAAAACAGTTGTGATTTTGGTGATATGGGAAGCTAAAAATGGGATCGAGGCGCCGCTTACACGGCGTGCGTGATGGGATAGACGTTTTGATACAACATGAAAGGAGCTAGATGGGAAGCCTCCAACAAGATTGCTTATCTTCCAATATAGTCACAATAAGAGCTAGCTGGGAGAAGGACCACAGCTCATTCAAGTGTAACGTCCAATGTTGTCGCTGGAAGAATTAGCTGGGATGCAAATTCGGGGATCGAACCGTACAGACACCCGTACAGTCAATTTTTTTCTGGCTGGGAAGCCAACAACAAGATTGCGAGGTATAGACCGCAGAAATTCGAAGGATCGCGATGTATAGGAGTTTTACGTCGCTTTTGATAAAAACTGGCAATCGAGATCGCTGCGTAAAGGAGTTTCGCTTCGCTTGTGATGGAAACTTGTGATCGGGATTTGCGACGTACAAGAATTTAGATTGCAAGTTCCAGAGTTTTGCTTGGTTTCCAATAGTTCCACAAAGTATCTTTGAAAATTTTCAGGATCGCGACGTCCATAATTTTGCGTACGTTGAACCCTCTTTTAGAAATTTTGAATCTCGTGATTTCAAAGTAAAGGAGCTTCAAAAACGTTCAAGAGTAATGACAACAAAAAAGTGGATGATTTGGTGGAAACACTAGTTGAAGAGGTTGTTAAATTTATATCAGGAATGGAGGAGCGTTTCTCGGCCATTGAGTGGAGGTTCACAGTCCTAGAAGAAATGATAAAGAAGATTGTGGAGCCTCACACAAACCCTCAGTAGCTTGCAGCGAGATGGAGCTACGACATCTGGAACGAACTCAAGCAGCAACCATCAGAAGAATTTGTATGACATGGATGCTTCCTCAGGTGGATCTGGAGTTGTGGGATTGGGTGGAGGAATGGGAAGCAGATTCGAGCGTCAGCTCTTCGAAGGAATGTCACGACATCCTGATGGATGGAGCAAAAGGCAACATGCACAATGGCATGATGGGCGATTCAAGGCAGGAGAAGATCAATTAAAGGATTTCGACTCGGAGCAGGGAACCGTAGTGTGGGACCTTAGCAAAGGCCTGCATCAAACAACACTAATATCTTTTGTTGCAACAATCTTTCGAACAGAAGGCAATTATGGAGTTTATGGAGACGAACGAGCTGATTATGAGACTTGCCATACTTATGTAAAAAGGGAATTTGATATGAGTCGAGGAGGGAACACTCACTCTCATGTCGTGGGGGGAATGAATTTCGGGTGAGCGATTCGTGGAGGAAACTCACGCACAAGGAAATTGAAGATGCCGATCTTTGAAGTAGAGGATGCCTATGGTTAGGTCTTTCACTTGGAGAGATATTTTACTATTAATGGTTTGACAGAGGAAGAGAAATTGATGGCGATGACCTTGTGTTTGGAAGGGAAGGCTCTAGCGTGGTTTCAATAGAGAGAATAATTTCAACCAATCAGAAACTGGGAAGAATTCAATGATCGATTGTTAAAGCATTTCAGAACTACTCAAGATGGCGAATTGCGCATTGGTTTCATAGAGTATACTGAGAAATTTGATATGTTATCTGGTTCTTAGGGATGTTAGATAAGTGTTTAAAGCCAACAATTTTTTAGCATCAGTTCTTCTATTGAGACTACAAGGATTATGGGAAACTATGAAATTAATGCAATGGGTCGATGATAAAAATGCAATGAAATGTGTTAATAGGAGTAGCACAAATAGAGCGTCACACCGTAATTTTACAACCATGATGATGCCAAAGACAAAAACAGTGGGATTTTAGGAGGTTCTATAGGATAAGAATAACGAGTCATGACTAGGGGCGACATTCAAATGTCTTGCAGAAATGAAGATTTAGGATAAGAGCTAAGGGGTTATGTTTTCGACGTAATGAGAAGTTCGCCCTAAGACACCGTTGTATGGATCAAATCTTACAGGTTCTCACAACATGTGATGAGGAGATAAAGGAAGATTAAATGGAAGAGGAATACCCTCATTTGGATGTGGCCGAAGTCTTATTGAACTCGGTGATGGGATTAACATCAAACAATCGGGGAGTAGGACGTAATGTTGTTCGAAGACGGTAAGGTCATCTATAGTTTAATTTTTGCTCAAGTAGTGAAGCAATTGTATCTTAAGATATGTGAAACATGAAATTTGCAGTCATGATAGGTACGAGACATGTGGAAAAGGGCAGAGAAATTGATAAGGGAGTGATTTTGACACTGCAAAGTATTTAGGTGATTGAGAATTTTCTTCCATTGGAATTAGGGTGCACTGACGCGATATTGGATATGAAATGGTTGCAATTCTTAGAGGAGACTAAGATTAATTAGAAACTTCTGACAATTAAGCTTCCAAGAGGGAGACAAGGTGGAGGCACTTCACGGTGACCTACCTGTGCAAGACCTTAGTGATGCTCAAGACCATTGGTTAGAGCAATATAAGATGAAGGGTTAGGATTCTTGATTGAGTTTCATGGCATGGAAGATACATAGGATGTGGAGTTATCAGAGAGTCCAGCACCATCCAACATAACCTACAACAATTTGCAAAAAGTTTATAGTTACCATGTGGACTGCCACCGTAGAGTGAACACGAGCATGCAATAACCCTGAGATTAGGGGTTTCTTCCATCACTGTACGCTTCTACTGCAACCCCCAAGTACAGAAGGATGAGAATAAGAGATTGATTTGAGAGCCTATTGCGAGCTCTTTCTTTAGCCAATCTTGCCAGTGAAAAAGAAGGATGGGAGCTGTCATTTCTGTGTGGGTTATGGGGTGGTGAATAAAGAAATAATATATGATAAATTTCCCACTATGGTGATAGGTATAGGACGAGTTGTTTGGTGTTGTGGTATTCTCCAAGATTGATTTGAATTCAGGATATCATCATATTTGATGCGGCTGGCTGGTAACTCGTGAGGGTAGCTATGAATTGTTGGTTATTTCGTTAGGGCTTACTAATGGACCGAGTACATTTCAGTCCCTGATGATAAGGTGTATCAGTCGTTCCTTCGGAAGTTTGTGTTGGTGTTCTTCAACAATATCGTAGTGTACAATCGTTCCCTGGAAGACCATATTTGATTTTTTGAAGGTGTTGACGATATTTGGGGAGCACCAACTCTATGAGAACACAAGGAAGTGTTCATTTGCCCATTCAAAGATGAAATAGTTTGGACATGTGGTGTCCATTGCAGTTGTGTCAGCGAATCCATTGAAGGTGGCTGCTATGTTGGATTGGCCACCACCTCAAATCTTGAAGGGGTTGAGAGGATTTTTAGGACTTATAGAATACTACAGGAAGTTTGTGAAGGGTTACAGTTCAATTGCATGGTCCTTGATGGAGCAACAGAAGAATTATAACTTTCAAGAAGTTAAAGAAGACCATTACAAGTGTCAGTGTTGGCGTTACTTGATTTCAACAAACCATTCATTGTAGAAATAGATGCTTCAGGCTATGGCTTAGGTGCTGTTCTCATGCAATGTCAATGATCCATCCCTTCAGTCAAGTGTTGACAGCGAGTGCTAGGTTCAAGCTAGTTTATGAGTGGGAGCTCATAACAATTGTGCTTGCCATTTACAAATGGCAACCTTACTTGTTGGGAAGGCATTTTATAGTACTTACGAATCAACACAACCTTAAAAGTTTTGTTATAACAATAAATGGTGACTAAGAAACATCAAAGGTGGCTATCTAAGCTATTGGGGTATAATTTTGACATTCATCATTGTTTGGAATTAGAGAATAAGGCCGTTGATGCCTTTTCATGGCGTGTGGAGGAACCTTGATGGTTGTCATTATTAGCTCCTTTGGTTTTAGATTGGGAGGTTCTGAGGCAGGACAACGAGGCAGATAGAGAAGTGAGCCAGATCCAGTCGGCTTTAGCGAGTGGAGAGAACAATCTCGATTATTCACTAAGTGGCCAACAATTTTTTTACTAGGGATGCTATATAATACTTCAGAATTCAAGGCACATATTGAAGTTATTACAGGAGTTTCATGACAGCGCTATTGGGGGTCATTCAGGCTCAAAGCATACCGGAGGATAGCGACAAAATTGTATTGGGTGGGGATGAGAAGGGATGCGGAGGACATTGTTATAAGGAATGATATGTGCCAACGATAGAGGCACATGGCCTTAGCACCTGAGGGGTTGCTGCAATATTTATCGTTATTGGAAAAAATGTTTTTTTTTTTTAGGGGAGGGGGCATGGGCATTTCTGCGTGCTCAAAACACACCAGATGATGGCACATAATTGTATTGGGTGGGGCTGAGAAAGGATGTGGAGGACATGGTTTTCTTGACGTGATGTATGCCAACGATACAAGTATATGGTCTTAGCATATGGGGGTTGCTACAACCTCTAGCGTTGTCGAAGAAAGCGTGGGGAAGAGGTGAAGATGGATTTCATTGAAGGCTTACCTCAAAAGGATTTATAGTCATCTTGGTGGTGGTAATGTTAGATTGGCACCGACGACGCTTTTCACCACGCCAAGCCCGACAATTAATTTGAAGATTTATTTTACGCAAGGGGATAAAAGGGCAGTATAGTCATTTATTATTACTATTATTATTATTATTATTATTATTATTATTATTATTATTATTATTTGGTAAAAATAGGCTTATTATTTTTATGGTTGGGCATGCTTGTTATTGTTATCTGGAGACTTGGGAGTTAGGGTTTGGAAGAGCTCGCCTATCTCTCGAATTGTTGATGTTCATCTATTTTTATTTGAGTTGAGTTGCTTAGATTGTCATAGTAAAGCATTTGTTTACCTAATGTCTGTGAAAACTCGCTGGATTCCTATCAAAATGCCTGCTTTATCTGTATGATCAAGTCGATCATACTTTTGGATTTTGGGTCATCACGAACTAGGTCATGTTGTTGTGGCTTTTAAGTTACTTCGTCTATTTGATAACATGAAACCTAAAGCTATGTCTCAAAATTGTTTTATTTGTCAACTCAAGCGCTTGGAAACTGGAAGGTAAACACCATATTGCCAACTTATGCAAACACAATGATTTTTGATAGAGTTTTCATTATGTGAACTTGTAGACTCAATTAACTAATATCCAATATTGTTATACCACTGCACAAAAGCTGAAAATTTCCATGTATTCAATAAAGAAGTTTTAAGAGGTCTTATGTGTCCCTTCTTATAATTACTTATTTTATAACATAATCTACTTTGTAGGTTTATTACATTCAAAAATAGTAACATGCATATGATTGTGAACCTATGGTCATCTGTATGATAAATTACAAACAATATAGTTTTATTCTAACGTACCCAACTACGTATAATCATACATTTCCATTGATGACTGAGTTTTAATTTATCATTTCTTTGTACGATGTTTATATGCTTATAATTGGCTATATATATTTCAAAGCCCTAGGGCCTATTTTATTGAAATAAAAGTGGTTACATAAGCTGGAGGAGAGGGCCAATAAATGGAGCCCTACCTCTACGATACAATGCCAACAAAAAGATCCAAAAGATCAGAACAGAAAAAGAGCATAAACAATGCCTAAGAACGATATCGTGATACTCTCGCTCTGTTTCTTGGTGATCCTTAAAGTAAGTTCTTTAATGTTAATCCATCGCCTTCGAATGATAGAGGTATCATCAGCTAGAAGTGTATCTCCGGGCTTCTTCCATCGAAAATGGTAGAACTTGCCCGATCTTCTCCATCATCTTCTTCTTCTACTTACCTTGCTTACTTCCTTTCGTTGGCTGATCTTCTGGCTGATTCAATACCGGTGGATTCGGCATTGGGTTGGGGATTTCTTTTTTTTCTGCTGAATGTTTGGATGTATCTGTTAGAGTGGACGGCTAAAGTAGCCCCCTGGACGGCTTGTGCCATAGGAGGAAGGGCCACACTTCCAGCATGTTCAGTAACCACTGTAGTCACCGGAGTGACATTGCACAACTGGTTGAGGAGTCTCCACGACAGCCTTATCGTTAGAGTTTAAATTGTTATCGAGCGTCGGATGCTATCCTATTCTCACTGAGTCGGAGTAGCATCGAATCTTTTCGAAATCTAACGACGACGAAGCGCCAGAAGCCATTTTCCTGAGGAGGATGCGGTCTATGTGAAGTGTCCCTAATGCTGCGCGAACGATTTATAATGTTAGCAGAAAGAGAGGCTGTTCTCCATCACAGTCTCTTGTCGAAGCCACATCCGCACCATCCGCGATCCAAAATCGATCCACATCCGAAAGAGCGAATTCCCTCTCCACTCGAACTACGGCATACGCTAGCGAGACCTATCAAAGTGGGTGAATCGACTACGAGAGAATCGTAGAGCGCTGGACATGTTATACGAAGCATGTGGATTGTACAAATATAATGGGAGTCCCGGAAGTTTGAACCACATAGGAACGATAGGAGGTTCTTTAGATGAGTCAAAATCAGAAGTCCATTTTGTAAGCTTCATATGTGTGCCAGCAACCAAAACAGATTGTTGAGCAAAAATTTTGGCATAATCTTCTTCCTTTTGAATTCTAATAAGTAGGTGTCTGTCATCCAAAACTCTCAACTTCCATCCTCCATTGAGCTTCAGATTCTCAAAAAATTTTTTAACTAAATCCATCTTGGGGTGACCAAATTGGAATTTTCCAACAAAAGTGAACTTAATATCATCAGAGAACGCCCGTTCACTGGGTTGGTGAAGATAAGTGATGTTTTCGCCATCTTTTAACATCTATCGACTGATAAGCGTCATCCGTCTTTTTCCATAGAAGATGTACGTGAAGCTCTTGTGGAAAGAAGAGATGATCCGAGTTTTTGTGGGAATTGCCGCCGCGGCTCCAGGCATGTAGGACGCCTAGCCGCCATGAGGGTCGCAGTTGAGCGACCGCTTCAACCGGCAAATCTCGCTACAGGCGGAAGAACGGCGACGCACGCGGAACCGGGCTTCGGCTGTAAGCACGATAGCCGCCGCCGGAGCCGGTCCGCCGAAAAGAGAGCATCGTTCGAGCGGCCTCTACGGCCACCTTCGCCGCGAGCGGACTCGGTGTTCGATCGCGTAACGGTCGCGGACAGGCCGCAGCCACCGGCCTGACGAACGCAAGACGGATGCGCACGGCCGGTTGCTGAAGGGCGCGCACAACGCCGCGAGCGGCCGCGCGGAAGTTGCGCACGGCGAGCAGCGAGTGAGCCGAAGACGCTGGGAAGCGAGCGACGCGAGCATGAAGCGGATTGACGCAGGAGAAAACGCCCGCAGGCACGAGATGAGGCGATCGATGGACGAAGCATAGAAGAACGACGGAAGAGACGCGCAGACGGTGTGACCCGGGAAGCAAGCTCTGCGAATCTTGCGTCGTTCAGTCGGTAGTGAAGGACGACGACGACGACAGGGACGGTTGTTAGGGTTCGCCATGAGGCGAAATCCTAGCAGAGCCGAGAGACGACGAAGACGCCATTTTATATATAATCTTTATATATATATATATATATATATATATATATATATATATATATATATATAAATACATATCCTTTTCACCTGACACTGGCCAAGGAGATGGCCTCAGAGCTTCATTCCTACGCCGCCGCCCTCGCCGGTGATAACCCCATTCCCGCTCCTCTCTCGAATATGTTCCTGCAGCGATACCACGATGCTTTTGCTTTTGGCATTGAAATCGGGTTTCTAAAAAATGCATCTCATAAAAATGCTAAACTTGCTATCTTTCTCACAGAGGCCGAGATCTCCAATCTAGCAGCTCCCTGCCAGCTGTGCTTAGTAGGTTAGTTTCTTTATGAAAATCCTAAACTTGTGCTAATTCGAAAGGATTTTGAGCAAATGAAGCTGAAATGGGGTTGGAAGATTGGTAAATTGGATGGTCGGCATATTCTCATTAAATTATCAGATGACGAAAACAACGCCCAATTGTTTGCGAGATGACTCATTCGAATAAACAACCGAGTGATGAAGGTTTTAAAATGGACTGTGGATTTTGACCACCATACTGAACCTCTTACAATTCATGTTTGGCTGCGCTTCCCAGATTTGAAGGTCCACCTTTACAATAAAAAGCTCCTATTCGCTTTAGCGATGGTATAAGGTAAACTTCTCAAAACTGATACACGTATATTGAATCCGACTCGGCCTTCTGAAGCCATAATTTTTTATAGAACGGGATATTACTTTACATTTTCCGGGAGAGATATAGGTTGGCACACAATATCAGGGATTTTGGCAACAAGCATAACTCGAACAAATACCTCTTTACTGCACTCACTGCCGTATGTTTGGACACTTTTTCTCAATGTTATCATTTGCATCCGAATCTAAAACCTCTAAGTGAAATACTACTGGGTCTGCCCCACTTCATACTCGTCCCTCTTCTGCTCCCGAGAGCATTCCACAGACTATTGAAACACTGGTTGACACGATGCCACCTCTCCCTCCCACTACCGGAGACAATACTCTTTCTGTTCTTCCGACTGATGTATTGGCAGATGGTTCACTTGGGGATCCTACAACTTCTATCACTGTTGAAAACAATACTGCATGATCCTTACCTCCAAAGGATATTCTTCGGTCTGATAATCAAGAAAGTATCGCAGCTCCGCATCATCTGGAAGCGTCAGGTGCTGAGGAGACATGTTTACCACCTCTTCAGAATGATAATGTTGTTTCTGTTAGTCAGGAGCAAGGTGCTCATCCTCTTCTACATGACCGACAATCTATTGATCACACTGATCAGATGAGTCAGTTCTCGGATGAGGAATGACAGGTATACACATCTAGGATGAGGAAGAAGAAGAATGGAGGCACACCCTAGCTTGAAAACTTAATGGATGATACTTTAGTTAGTCCGGGTAATAACACGACACTCAGTAAGTTGTTAACTGGCTCAGTTCCTAGAACCAGAGGCAAAGACAGGACCAAGCTGGCTCGCCCCTTGTAACTTGTTTTCTGCGAGTTTTGAATTTTAGAGTTTTATTTGTGTCTTATCTTTTTTGGGATGTTAGTTTCCGTGTATCGTATGAGTATGACGCCTTTATTGGGTCCTCTCATACAACTTTTATGTACCTTCAAAATTTATTAAAATTAGCCTTTGGGCATTTCCAATATATATATATATATATATATATATATATATATATATATATATATATATATATATATATATATATATGTATATATTGCTTACTTCAAGTGCTTGAAATCTTAAAGGTGAACCCCATATCTCCAACTCATGGAAACGCAATGATTTTAATAGAGTTTTCATTCTGTGAACGTGTAGACTTAATTAGCTAATATCCAAAAGTGTTATACCACTCCACAAAATTTTTTAAACAAGTTTTAAAAGGTATTATGTGCCCATTCTATTAATTTCTAATTTTATAACACAATCTAATTTGTAGGTTTATTACATTCAACAAAGGTAACAGACATGAAAAATAGATCTTGCTATTATAAGAATCAATTCATTATAAAGAATTTGTACAACAATAAATTAAAGGGGAACCATCTGTTGAAATTTCTATTCATATGAACATATAAAGATATTTACAATAAATTTATAACAAGTAATAGAATTTCAACGCTAGTACTGACCACCTACACAATTTTTTCAAATATTTAAGATAATGCTTCTGACAAAGAATGATATGTTTATCCCTAAAAAATTAATAGTTATCCAAGTTTACACTATTAAAAAACATGCTCACTCTGAAACAAATTAGACAATACTAAGTGAATATCTTTTGAATGTCCTATACAATGTAAATTCTCCATTGAAAAGCATAATTTTTTAAAAAATGAAGCTTAGCTATTATAGGTTGAATCTCGTTGTAATGAGTTATTTTTACAATTACCTAAATTAATTATTATTTATATAGAATTGCTTGTAACAATATAAAACCAATCATGTAATAGACATGAAAGTAAATTAAAACAAGGTCTAATTTTTTATGAAGAAAAGAATTACATCGCGTACTAGAATAATGACTCGAACTATGAAGACGTGCTATTAGAAAGATCTTGAAATCAGAATTATTTTGATGTGAAATGAGAAAGCGTCAACCAACAAATTTTGGTACATTATTTCTTTGGAATTAAGAGGATCATGAGGAGAAGAGAAAAGGTAAAAGAGATGAGGGAGGGGAAGAAGAATCACTGTTCGTGTTTGTTCATTTGAAGAAGAGGAAGAAGAAGATAACTGCTTGATGAAGACTTTGTGGCCAGGTTATTTAGAGTAGATATGTAGAATGAGAAGGAAAGAAAGCTTATTGTTTGCAGCTACGATGGCAAGGAAATGATAGGATATGTAACACCTCATTTCATCTCCTCAAAAAAAAAGGGGGGGGGGGGCAAAACGAGTGAATCAAAGCGAGGGAGATAAAGTGAGTTGTCGAGAACTCAAAGGGGCAAATTCATTCCTTAAATCAACGCATACGAAGAGTAGCAGAGATGAGATTGAGAAGCTTCGTAGCAAACGCTGACTCCGAGTGTGAACGACTTACTTGGGGAGTCGATTGACTCATACGAAGGCAAGAAGATTGATGAATGTAAGCTAGGGATTCCATGTGCATCGATCTAAGACGAAAACAACAACGTTGATTGGCAGCAACGTCTGTCATCGTTGAACAGAGGAGACAAGGCACGAGCCCAATTAGGGTGACGGAGATTGCAATTGAAGCCAAAGGGAGGGATGTCTTTGAGGGTAGGCAAAGGATAGGAAGTTGAGCATGTGCACTTTCTTTTATTTTAACCAACGCGTGTTGCATCCTCGAGCGACTCAACATTAAGAAGGCTCAATTGCGAGCAAGGAGGATGGCCCACGTTAAGAGTAGAGATAGGCGACCGCGAGCCTGAGTTGATTCCAAGTGTTGCAGTCCGAAGAATGATGAGAAAGAGCTAGGGCAGAGCTAGTACGTGAAATCATGCTCTGGAAATAACAATGTCGAGAGTTGTGCTTACCTAGTTCATGCGAAGTGTTGGGTGTTAGGGCAAGTCGTTTATGATGAGCTACTTTTATTTATTCATTTCATTTAGAAATTGAAGTTCTCGATCATATCCATAAAATATTTTATTAGGGTTTTACGTAAAATAAAAATAATTAGTACATGTAATACTAAATTAATAGAAATGCGAAGGATAAGATCTTTATGAAGTATATTAAGTTTAGAATGTTAGTTACTTCATAAAGAGAGTTAACATATCAAAAAGTTTTTTCTTAGTTGTGTTTTATTTATAGGAATTATTATAAGAGTTCGAGGTCAATGGCATACGTGAAATTGAGGAATAACTGCAAATCTATTGGGTGAGTACTCTTACTTTTGAATGGTGGTTACATTTTTGTTTCTTCTTAATTAGTTAAATTGATAGTCACTGCTACCTATAAATTCAATTGTCAAGTTTAATTCTAATTGATATACCCTTCTTTTCATTGGTCATATTATTGTGATGAATTTTTATTTCAACGACAATTATTTTTATGCGTTATGTATACAAAATATATTAAATTGAATGAAATACATGTATGAATGGTATGAACTGCATAGATCGAGTATATGTGCATGCTTGGCTATGATGGAGTTTTCTTTTTTGTGATACTAACAAGAGAACGTTAAGGTACCCGTACACGTAAATAAAAAATGATATTGATATTGATTTGTTCTAGTTGACAATTTTTTATGATGTTCCTGTGACTATTGTATACATATTTAACTGACATTGATATGTAAACAATACAATAAGGCATAGTGAATGTTTAGAATTATCTTGAATGATCATATTAGATCATGCAAACTTTCATATGCTTTTAAATTGATTTTACATAAAATTTAGCTAACATGCATACTATTTTTTATTGAGTTATTATTGATTAAAAGTATAAGTATTCACTGACATTTTTGCTCATTATTTTAAATTAACATTACAAGTTTAATTATTTAAAAAAAGCAAGCGATAGAAGGGAAAATGTTTATAGAAGACGCATAGAACATTACCTGAGATAAATTTATAAATACTTTAGTTTAATTTTATTTTCTTTTATGACTCTTTAATTTGTTAAATATTAGTTGTAGGAAATAAATATAAAAAAATTAATTTTCACCGTCTATCGTCCATACCCGCTTTAATTAATTTCAAGCCTCGAGTCGGGTCGTGACACCCTGGCCTCTTAACTCACGAGTTATGGAAACAAGGGGGAGCAAGATTTGTGCAAATCCTGCGGTGATTGGTGACTTGAGTGCACCCAGGCGACTTAAGTCAAGAATGTAAATACTTTAATGATGGAGAAATAATCATCTAATCTACCTCTTCAGAAATTTATCTTCTGATATGAACCACATGTTGAGCTTTTCAAAACTCGTAATAATGTTTTTCATTGCACATTATTAATGTTATATTTGTTTGAGAACTAATGAGATCAATGGGATTATCTTCTTGAATATACAATAGGATGCAAAATGAGGCAAACAATCTGACTTGTTCAACCATATTCGAAGGACGGATGGTTCTAAATGTGCTGCTGTTATTCTAATTAGTTGTGTGTCATATCCAGGATTTGTAGATATATTCAAAGGCCTTTTTCCATAAAAACTGTGCTATTCTCAAGGGAGTGACATCCTGATTTTTTTCTGGTTTTTTTTTTCTGCGATGTAATTTTTGTTTTTTTACATCCAGTTTCCTGCTCCAATGGGCAACTCTGGATGATTTACATCGAGTGATAAGATGATTTTATATCTGGATTACCTGCTTATTATTGGATAATCCATTTACTTGAGTGAATTATGAATGCAGTGTTACGGTATGAATTTTTTTGCTCTTTTTATACGGGTCAATAACTTTTAACTGTTTAAGTCTATGTCTCTTCTACTCTGCAGATTGCCCATTGAAGTTTGAAGAGCCCTCCAATGTAATTAAGCAATGTAGGGATCTGACTTCTCCAAATCCACACTGCTGCGCTTCGTTAAATACTTATATTGGAATGTTACAGAAACAAATGCTTATAACAAATAAACAGGCCATCAATTGTGCAGCATTTTTCGGGTCCATGTTGCAAAAAGGAGGGGTTATGACAAACATTTATGAGCTTTGTGATGTTGACTTGAAGGATTTCAGTCTCCAACGTATGTTACTATCCATCGGTTTGTTCTTTCTGCTAATCATATGTATTTTTTTTCCTTTAAACAACTAATTGGTTTTTTCTCTCTTTTTTTTTTTTTGGGGGTCTTTGGACTGGCTAGCCTATGGACAACCAGGTGTGTGATGCATTTTCTTTTGTTATTGCTACAAGATTGTTTCACTCTTTCATTCATATTGATTGATTTTGCCGTTATCTAATACATATTTGATCATTATAGGGTGTCTGCTTCGGAGTTTGCCAGCAGATGTCATATTTGACAACACCACAGGGGTTAGTTTCACTTGTGACTTGAGTGATAACATTGCTGCTCCATGGCCTTCATCGTCTTACTTTTCAGCCATCTCCTTTTGTGCACCTGGTAAGTTAGTCTTTGTATATATATTTCGTTGATTAGAGAGCCAATCCCCTCAAATCCTTATGTACAGTTGGGATGATACTTTGTAAAGTATTTACATATTGGGAGTGATATATTGTCATGGCATATGAATTTTGCAGAGATGTCTTTGCCTGCTCTGCCCGTGTCACCAACCTCTGGCAACATAGGTATGTGTTTTTCGCAAATGCTCATCATTTTATTCCTTGGGTGGTTTTAAAATGTAGTCTAAAATTTTCGAAGCCACATGTGACTAATCAATTTTGTTTACACGTAATGGTTTTAGACATGATGTTGTATACAATGTAATCATGATATTTACGATATATGTCAATTATCTTAGGCCACATTGCTTGATATAGATAAAGAGTTTAATGGTTTGATGTTTGATGGGTTATGCCTATTGTATTTTGGTGTTTGAATTTGTTTACTTATGGTTGTTTTCGAGTGCAATACCCTAATATGTTGTTTGTTTTGAGGTTTTATGTTTAGTGTATTTGATATAGCTGAAAGAATAAATTTGTTAAAGTGAGTTGAAAATTAGAACAACAACAACAACAACAAAGCCTTATTCCCACTAAGTGGGGTCGACTAAATGAATCCTTTTTCTCCATTGCGTCCTATTTAGTGTCAAATTTTTTATTCTAATAAATTAAGATCATTTTTTATGCAATAAGCCCAAGTTTTCCTAGGTCTACCTCTGCCTTTCTTAACATAAGTTGTATCTAAAACATCTACTCTCCTAATCGGATCATCGAGTGGTCGACGTTTAATGTGACCAAACCATCTAAGGCGACTCTCTCTAATTTTATCCGTCACCGGTGCAACACCAACCCTATTACAGATATATTCATTTCGCATTTTGTCTCTAAGTGTAAAGCCACTCATCCACCTAATCATTCTCATCTCGAGCAACACTTAACATTATGCTTCTCTTTTAAAGGCCAACATTCAAGCACCATAGAGCATTGCGAGTCTCACCACCATTTTATAAAATTTTCCTTTCAGTCTAAGCGGTACTTTTCTATCACACAATAGGTCTGACGCATTCCTCCACTTCAACCAACTAACCTGAATTCTACTATTAACATCCCCATCTATATCACCATCGCTTTGAACAATGGACTCGAGATATCTAAATTGTTCACTCCTTTTAATAATTTGATCAAGTTACACTTCTGTCACTGGGTCTGCTATTACTAAAATTACATTCCATGTATTCAGTTTTAGTTCTACTCAAACAAAGACCTTTAGACTCCAATGTAGACCTCCATAATTCAAGTTTTTCCTGGGCTTTTTCTCTCGTCTTATCCACGAGGAGGATATCATCAGCAAAAAGCATACACCAAGGTACATCCTCTTGTAAATGCCCAGTAAGACCATCCATAAATAAAGCAAAAGATATGGGCTTAAAGCCGATCCTTGATGTAAACCAACGAAATAGTAAAATAATTGGTCAATCCTCCTTCGAGTTCAAACACATGTAACAGACTCTAGCATACATATCTTTAATGACTTGAATATAAGTCATATCAACACCTTTCTTCTCAAGGACTCTCCAAAGAACATCTCTAGGAACCTTATCGTAAGCTTTTTCTAAATCAATAAAAATCAAATGTAGATCCTCCTTATTATCTCTGTACTTCTCCATCAAACCTCTCAATAAATGTATAGCTTCCATAGTAGACTTGCCCGACATAAATCCAAATTGATTTTGAGAAACCTTCGTAATACGTCTTAACCTATGTTCAATTACCCTCTCCCATAATTTAAAGTATGACACATCAATTTAATTCCTCTATAATTTGCACACTCTTGTGCATCTCCTTTGTTCTTAAATATGGGGACCAAAATGCTCTTTCTTCACTCAGGCATCTTTTTAGTTTTTAAAATAATATTACAAAGTTTAGTAAGCCAAGAAACTCCCAAATCACCTAGACATTTCCACACTTCAATTGGGATATCATCAGGTCCTACAGACTTTCCACCCCTAGTTTTCTTTAAAGCGTCATCAACTTCTTACTAATGCGACGGTAAAAATGAAAAATTTTATTATTATTAACATTGGAAAAAAATTGTAATACTCATAAGATAGTGGGCATAGGTTTTGTGGATTAAAAATAGAGTATATAATATTTAGTTTTAGTGCTATGACATTAACTATGATAAAGCATTGTTATCAATAGATAAGTTAAAGCTTAGGTCAGGGAGCTATAACGTTCTTATATTTATATTATAAATGAATGATGATAGGTATGAGAACGTTGTATTCGGTTAAGTGGTTAAAGTGGAGAAGTGCCTTATAAGTATAATATTGTAAAAGGATATCACAAAAATTAAGATAAAATTTATTAGATGCAATTAGGTCCGCATTATTTGTACGGATTTGAGTGTTATGGAGTAAAAGAAGCCTTTTTGTAGTTAGGTTGAGCCAGTCAAAAATAAGAATATGAAAAATGGACATGGTCTAAATTAGAAAATTATTAGAAGTTATATTAGGAAATAATTTGTTCCTGTTAAAATTGATGATGATTAGATTTATTTTCTTGGATTGGATTTATTTTCTTTCTATTTTAGATTTATTTCTTTGGATTGGATTTATTTTCCTTCCTATTTTAGGCTTTTCTATTTTATGTCGTTTCTTTTATCTCCAAGACTATTATGAATTGATTAATTGGAGATGTAGGTGTTATATTTTTCCTTTCATATTATTTTCTTTTTATTATTTTTCATGTAAGGGTATTTATACTTCCTTTTCATATCAACAAAACAATTCCGCTGAATTTTGAAAATCAACATGGTATCAGAGCTTTGAAACAAACCCTAGAGTCTCTGGAGAGGAGAAGAATATCTATCGCTGGAAACTTCCTATTCTCTACAGCCGACAATCTTTCCCTTGTTACAGGCCCCTCCTTCACAAGAATCCATCTGTCTTTCTGCCTACCCGCAGCAGCAGCCACCGGAAAGCAACAACAAGAAGCAACAACAACTACTAGACAACAGTAGTAGCAATCAACCGTTCCTTTGTTTAGTTTATGTATTCTTCGCATCTCTAAAACTCCTCAACCTACTGGCCATGGTCGTTAGAACTCCTTCTTTGCAGGAACTAGCTACCGTAACTCTCTCCCTGCAGGTCTATAGTCGCCAGAACTTCTCCCTGCTATCCACTAGCCGTCGGAAGCCCTCTCTGCTCTCAGTTCTCTGCTCATTTAATTGGTGCAGGTTAATTTTAATCATTACTCATCGTGGAGGCGGTGGAGGAGAAGGAGATAATGTAATTTTTAAACGGAATGTGATGATGGGTCCCCAAGGCACTCTTTCCTCTTAGAATGCCTTCGACGACCCATGTTGGAACTACATCGGAGTTATCTGCGGGGACAGTGAGGACGTTGAAAAGATCCTCATCCATGGAGCTACTCTCGAAGGGACACTCTTCCTTCCTCACTGGTTTCCATTCTCTCCAAATTCTCTCCCTCTTTGGAAACCGTTTCTCCAGTGGCTTGTTGTCGGAGTTTGTCGTTATGAGAACATTAAGGAAGCTCAACATCAGCCGCAAGAGTTATCAATGAGGTTCCGACGTTCCTTAGGAATCTCTCATCCCTACGCCTTCTGGGTTTTGGGGAGAACTCTTTCTCCGGAGAGATTCCGGATGCTCTATTCAAGAGACGCTTTAGGCGAGGTTCGTCTCTTTTTTTGCTTAACCAACTTTCGGACCCCACTCCAACCTCTAGTAGAAATTGTTTCTATCTCATTGGATTCAACTTTTCCTTCAACAACCTCACTGGATGCTTTAAGCTGCAGATATGTGCGCCAACATCGATCTCGTTTATTTCCCTTTGCAACAATTCTTTGTCAGGGCGATCATGGATAAGATATCCGCGTGCAGGAGCTTTGTGTTTCTCAATCTTGGAAGCAATTACTTTACCGGTCCAACGCCTTTCAATCTTCTCGCTACTTCAATGGTTCCTTAGATCGCTTCTATGGAGAGATGCTAGAGAACAATAGTTGTGATCATCGAGTAAAGTATAGTGACATATCTTGGAATGATCTAGTCAGAGATATTTCTCCAAGCATTGCAAACTGTAGAGGGCCGATGTCTCGGGATTTGGGATTTAATGGTCTCATCGGGATATTGGATTGCTCAAGTCTCTTGCAATTATGCGATTGGAGAGCAACACCATTACATGATCAATTTCACTAGAAATTGCAGAAATTGTGTGGTTCCAGTTCCTAGACCTTGACAGTCTCCAGCTCTCCGACAGGATCCTAATGTCTGAGACAATGTCGGTTTCTTCTCGAGCTAGATGCATCAAGAAACAAACTAGATGAAAATGCTCCAGAAACTCTTTTTACCTTTCACCTGAATCTCATCTTTCAGACCAAGGTGGAACTGCTTTGCCATATTTGAAAGTTCTATGGCAGGCCTCTGTCCGGCTCCATTCTGCAGCAAGAATCCTCTCACTGATTGTCTCCACCACCAAAACTCTTCCCTGCAGTTGGAATTCCTTGCAGCAGACCCTTCTCCGAAGCTTTTTCCTGCAAAACCTCCTCTGGAACTTTTTCCTACTGCAGACCCTCTTTCGTAGCCTTTTCTTGCAATAGACTCTCATCTGAGCTTTTTTTCTGCTACAGACCCTTTCTCAAGTCATACCTGAAGGCTGTATCCCACAGTTTCCTCTCTAAGTGTTTTCTTTTTTTCTTTTTGTAGGCTTTACCCTGTAAGATTTTTTTCTTTTTACCCACAAGACTATACCCTGCAGCTTTCCCAACAAGTGTTCTTCTTTTTTATCCGTAGAAGATATCCTGCAACTTTCCATGCAGGTGCTCTTTCTTTCCCAGGAAGCCATACAGTGCAGTTTTCCCTGTAGGTTGTCTACATCCCTGCAAACTTCTCTACAACATTATCTGTAAAAGTCCTCTGCCTACCTACAAACATTGCATAAACTGTAGTTAAAGACAAACACAGTCAACTATATGTCATCTTTTCCTGTAGATTGTCTACTTCCTTGCAAACTTCCTTGCAACATTATCTGTAGGAGTCTTCCTTCTACCTACAAAAACTACAGAAACTGTAATCAAAGATAACTGCAGTCAACTAAAAATATCTATAAATATTCTTAGGGTTTATTATCAAATACGGGATGAGACTTCAAGTTCTACCTCAAAGAATCAGTTCAATCATGTTTCAATTTAGAAGTTATAGTAGGAAATATTATATATATGTTCCAAGTTATGAGGATTAGATTTATTTCCGTAGATTGGATTTGTTTCCTGTCTTATTTTAGGCTTTCCTATTTTATGTGGATTCTTTTATCTCTAAGAAATTAGTATGAATTGATTAATTGGAGATATAGGTGTTACATCTCTTTTTTTTGTTTTTTTTTCCTTGTCTTTCCTATTTTTAGATTCAGGTAAGGGTATTGATACACCCTTTTCATATCAATAAAATAATTATGTTGAATTATGAAAATCATAAAAAAACATATATTAAGGAATGCTTATTTAAGTAAAAGGTTAGAGTGACATCTGTTTAAGACAAGTGAAAATAGATTTGGATGGTTTGGATATTTACAACCAAATGTGGTAAATGCACAATTAGAAGAATTGATTAGAGACTAATATCAGATGATTGTAGAGAAGGTGCAGACCAAATGTAAACGTGATAAAGTGGAATTTATTTAAAATGAATTGTAAAAAATAAGTTTAATGCTTCAAATAGCACTAAGCTGCAATGAATGGTAAATGAGAATTCGTAATGCTGACATCTAATGTTTGGTATTAGACTAATGATGATTATGTAGTGTTGTTGTTTAAAAGTGTGCTCATCTTGGATTGAAACTATTCAAGAAATGTTAGTGTTTCGGAAGAGAGGCCTTTAATGTTTAAGCTAGCAGTTGAGCTTGATTAAATAAAATTTTAAAATAGTTTTAGCAACTTATTAATGGTGATTAACTAATAAAGTCCTGTAACTCGAACCTTAAGGAGGGTGCTTACAAGCTTTTGGTAGATATTGTTTTTGTACTTGAACTGATCAAATGATCATTTAACTTAACCATTACTTAAACTAATCAAACCTTTGGCATATGGTATATATGTGGAAGTGAGCGATGTCACCTATGAAACTCGTGCGGGAAAAAAGGCACCTTAGCCAAGAGAGTTTTATTTTTTGGATTGATTGGACTGTTATGAATTAATCCACATGATCAATATTGTTTGGCCATCATGTCCTTATAGCAATGAATTGTTGGATCAAACTCAAAAGTATTCTGATTGATGCTAATGATGATTTGACCTAGACACCATCAATTTTGGTTGGAGCTCTTTAAGATTGGCATTGATGATGATGGCGTTCCAAAAAAAAATCATGGCAGCAGAAGTAATTTAAGATATCAGGGTTATATGAATATCCCAAATATAAGTTGAGAGAAACACATAGCAATCACAAGATATTTATGTGGAAAATTCGGGAGGGGAAAAAACCTTGCAGCTTAGTATATTTGGAACAATTTCACTAGTGTGAGCAAGGATTATGAAGGATGCCCTTCTTTATAATTGGAGAAGTTAATAAAATGCTGGCGGTTGGTGGCCATTGCAAGCTTCACATTTTTTTGATGCATTTGAAATTCTCTTAAATTGGTCAAATTTAAATACATTGAAAATTAACCGGGCAACGAATTGTAGATACCTCAGAAGATTACATCGCTTAAGTTTTTCTTCGAACCAATGTCCAAAAATGCAAATTCCCTGCTTCGGTTTACTTCAGAAATGTTTGCAACCATATAGCTTCTAAATAATGTAGCATCTTTTGTATTAGTTATATGGAGCTTTATTTTCCTAGAGCTATAATTCAAGTAGTGAGTGTTAGATTTCATTTGACAAGTAAAATTGAAAGTTGAGAGTTGGTATGCTGTTTGCTTGTGTTCTCTGCTTATAAGTGGGGAAATTAAGCTATGTAAGTTGTGAGTTCCGTATCTTAATGGACCTTTGGTTGGTAAACATCAAACATTGTTGGCAAGATTTTGGTGATGGTGGTTGATGGGTAATGTTATAATTGGTGATGATGGGATTGGCTGTTCTTTTGATTGGAGGATTGATCAACCAAGAAGATTGGTATCAGACATAATGGCTGATATATGTTAGTTGTTAGCCATTGGCATATATCAGACGGCAATTGACATTAATGTCACATGTTGGCCATCAATGGTCTGTTTGCTAGGTCATTCTCTTGATATAGGAGAGATTGGGAGGTTGAAAAGATGGGCATCATACATGGTTGATTGACAGTTGTGAGGCTTTGATCATTGGTGTTAGTCAAAGAAAATACTAAATGTTTGCAATAGTGCTAGTTGGCTAGGTCGTTCTCTTGATTGGTTGAGAACACTTGAGATATTAGATGATGATTGAAGAAAATAGGGGGATTGAAGGCCTTACTTTCTATCTCCTTTCATGCCATTGTCGAGGTTCAGATCTGTTCGGTATGTCACAATCATTAAAGATGCAAAGTGGCTGGTGGAGCACGTATTAGGACTCTTTGACATGCTATCTCACTAATTTGGCCTTGGCCTGTTACAAAATTTTTCTATTCCATGCACTTGTCTTGTCAAGTCTTCACATTCTACTTTTTGGCCTCCTATAGTTTGTGTCTAAACCCAACACAATTTTGAATGTTTTTTACATGTGTTGGGGCGTTGTCTTTGGTCGATGAGGATGCATGACATTTAAGAATTGTGAGTGCTTCATTGCATATCATTCTTGAAGGCATTTGAAGAACTTATGGGTTTTTGGTACTGTGCGAACATTTCTCCTGAATCGAATCCTATTTTTCCTTCCGCTCTGAGGCTATTTTGAGGGTTGGAAAAAGTTATGTTAATTTTTATCATGGATTTGAAACAATTGAGAAGGGTTGAAAGGCAAGAATCCTATAGGGCTATGTAATAAAAAATATGTATTTCTTTTTTTTTTTTTTTTGAATGTACCAAACACACTTGAACTCAATCATTTTGCCCTTTTAGCCATCGAATGAATTTTTTTTTTAACATTTCTTTGATAGTGATAAAGTGCAATAAATCTTGACCAGTATCCGCTCAAATTTTTTTGGGGAAAATATAGTATTGTGAGAAGCTATGAATATTTTTTGTCACTATAATATTTCTACATATGTACATGGTGGTTTCCCACACGAAGTGGCAATTTTGGTAAAGCTAACAAGTTTTGAGAAACAATTTTCTCTAAATACTTAATGGGATTGTGACATGAGGTTTCTAGAAGTAGCAAGTGTACCCAATACACTAAAAAATATTTTAATCTAGCCTTGAAAAATTATGTAAAGAACATAGTTTTAAACATTGAACCAGAGCATCTGGTCTAACTAGTTCAACCGTGTAGCGGTTCTTCAGCCTGTTGGTCCGAAGTTTAAAACCTCGTTTAGTTAAAATTGACTAGAACTGATAGTTGGATTTATGATGGGTGAACCGGTCAGATTTTTTAAAAACACTTAGTTCTAATTTTGGTTTTTTATTTTAATCAGATTGTTAGAAATAAAAGATTTATATTAAATATAGAGAAATAATTAAAATGTCAAGGTTCCAAAATGTTAATTTAAATTTATATTCAAAATATTTATGAGTAAAATGTCCTGAATTGAACTATCATTATTACATTATTCAAATCATATTAAATTATTTTAGTATTTACTGCATCATCCATATCAATCTCGATTGAACATTTCAACTTTGAATTTCCTCTCTGGTTTTAATGGTTTTTCCAATTTTCAAAACTTTGATCAAGAATGCTGTAATTTATACATAAAAATCTTAGAAGACAAAATCTCTCAAAATTCAAATTCTTGATTTTTTTGCATTGAAGAAAGTTTTAGAAGACATTAAGCATAATTTTCAGCACAAAATTCGGCCAAATAGATATCTAGAATGCAGAACAATTGAAAGAATGAAAAAATGCTCAATATCAAGAGTACCTCTTTTCTTCTTTTTTACAGGTCACCCAATTGAAATTATTTCACTAAGAAAATATGATTTATGTTATAAGTGAAGCACTTTCCTGTACTTTGGGGAGATGTTGATACATTGTTGTAGACCTGAATCATATTGAATGTATTCCATGATGGTTGTTGGAGGATCCTGGAGTAATTGGAGTGTCTTTTCATGATTTTTTGTGATATTTTGGTCATTTTTCGTTGAGGAGTTGAATCAGGAGACTAATAATTGATATAACCTTTGCATGCTTTGCCTTGTTGACAAGCAGATGTGTTGATGACATGCATCAATCTCATAGGCGATCATGTGCATTAATGATGGGCATCAGGCTTACAATCGACTTGCTTCAATGATAGGCTTTAGTCTATAGACATTTGGTGTGGCCAACGTCTTGCTTCAGCCTTAAAGAATGCAAGTATCATTGGTGTGCATTAACCTAAAAAGTGATGACTGTCATTGGCATCGACAAATTTTAATAAATTGTATTCTGGCATTGAGGGTGATTCGACGCAGTGGTTAAGTACGGGTGTTCTCAGAATAGTGTTAGATTGATGTAGTGGTAGTCTAACAATAGTAGTCAATCTAGGATTGTTAAATGATGGTAGTTTGAAAATAGTGGTCCTGTAGGCGGCTATATGATGTGATGGAAGTCTAGTGATGGTGGAACAGCAACGAGTTCAATAGTTGCGGACGAGTGGCAAAGGTCCGAGTACAGTGGACTGGTGGTGGCAATTTGATAGCACTAGTTGGACAACGGTGGTCCTATGGTGATAGGCTACGTTCTGATAACATTGATCAGATGATGGTGGGTTGATGGAAGTGAGACCAATGATTACATTTTGAAGGTGGCAACTGGATGGAGATGGTGGCTTGACTGTAGTGTATGGGAGATGGATGACAGTGGTTTGGAGGCGAAAGTTTGAAGGTGGGGGTTAGATGATTGGTTTGATGAAGGTGTACTAGCAATTGTAGTTTGACATTGATGGTCACTCGATGACGGAACTAGTAATGTTCCTAGTCTAGTTGATTAGCGGCAATGATTTAAGGCTGTGGATAGTAAGCAGTGACTCGATGATAATAGTTGTCGATGATTTGACATAGGTGCATTAGTGACTTTAGTGTAATGGAAGCGTTCCAATGGCGATGGACGGGAGGTGGCAACGTGATGTTAGTGGATGGGCAATAGAGACCAACCTGATGTTAGTGGATGGGCGATGAAGGCTAGACCAAGAAAATCAGTTGGCAGTGGCCCAATGTTGTTAGATCGAAGGTCATGACTTGACATTAGTCGATAGGTGATGGCATCTAGTCAAATTATGATGAATTGATGATGTACTAATCACAACAGTTGTATGACTTCAAACAGAGACGACACTTGGGTAGGGACAACCTACAATAGTCGTTGAATGACAGTGCTTAGGTGATGGCATCTTGCCAATGATGTTCGGGCTTCTGTGGTGGCTATGATGAGGCGATCGACAATGTTGGACAAGCAATGGTGGCCCAACAATGTTACTTGAGCTGCGCCTTTCCCTGTGGTGGATAGATGGCAATAGTTTAGTAGAGGTCAAGGATCCCCTGATCTTTGAGTCTCCCACCTTCATTCTAACTCTAGCTTTAAACTCTCCATGCCTCTTGTTTTTGTGTATAAGAGTGGGTGTCTATTAATTTTGGTAGTGATTTCTCGAGTAAATTCTAACATCTATAATAGTTCATCAGATGGTTGAGAGTGATTCCTTTGATCATATGATATTTTTTTGGGAGTTTGATGTCTTAATGATATCGGAATTAAGCGATTTTGGTTAGTTGGATTTGTCATATTGATACGCTCATTTGAATGTAAGCTTCCAAGATTTAGAGACCATTTGATTCTCCAATAAAATGTCCCATAACTCTAGCATTTAACTCTCCATGCCTCTTGTTTTATGTAAAGAGTGGGTGTCTATTTATCGATTTTTGTAGTGATTTCTAAAGTAAATTCCAGCATCTATAATACTCGATCGGATGGCTGAGAGTAATCCACTTGATCATATGGTATTTTTTAGGAGTTTGATGTCTTAATGATATCAGAATTAAGAGATTTTGGGCTAGTTGGATTTATCTCATTGATACGCTCATTTGACTGTAAGCTTGCAAGATTTAGAGACCATTTGATTCTCCAATAAAGGTCCCATAACTTTAGCATGTAACTCGCCATGCCTCTTGTTTTATGTAAAGAGTGTGTGTCTATTTATTGATTTTGGTAGTGATTCTAAAGTAAATTCCAACATCTATAATCCACCATTAGCTGGCTGAGAGAGTGAATCCCCTTGATCATATGTTATTCTTTGAGAATTTTATGTCTTAATGATATCAGAATTAAGCAATTTTGGGCTGTATTTGTCTCATTGAGACACTCATTTGCAAGCTTCCAAGATATAGAGACCATTTGATTCTCCAATAAAGGTACCAAAATTTCCTGTTATGATTGGCACTTGGTTTGGGCTAATTTAGATTTTAGATCAGTTCATTTTTTGGCATCATAAGGTTCATCTTGTAATAATGTTCAGTTTGGCTACTTATCTGTGAAAAGAATTATGGACGATTTTTTATCTGGTTTTGAAAGTTTTTAATCTCAAGATGCATTGAGATTCATGCTTTATACAGTGGATACGTACAATAGTATTTGTTCACAGCCATGGCCTTATAAGGATGGTTTTCAGTCTCTTTTATTTGGAGATAAAATGTCTATGGACCAAAGCTCAAGTCATCCTTTTGGGAGGAGATTTTTTTTGAGGGGGTAAATGGAAGAGATACTTCATTCTTTTTCTAATTTTTTTCTTTAAAAAAAAAAGCACAACTACAAACTTGAAGCAGCATGGCCTGGGCGGTACCTTGCATCAGTGGTGGCCACAGCTGGTCGAGCTCCATCAAGCATTCCTGACCTATTCCATCTCTGGATTAGCCCAATGTGAACATTTTGTTGGGTTAGGCCTCGTTAATCTTGTGAAATCAAGTGGGTTAGAATCTACAATAGACTAGATTGTAGGTGGTCATGTTAGCCCTGATAATTATTCGGGCAATTCAATCGAATGGTTGTGATTGAACAATGTTATTTTTTAGAATTGAATCATTCGAATACCAGCATAGTTGATTAGAATGGCACCCATGTTGAAAACTGCTTTTCCATTTTGTGTTTGAAAGTGCATTTTGTTAATTTTTATTTTCCTGTTCTTTATAAGTTGACTTTCCCCTATTTAATTTTCCAGGTAATTATTATGCCAGGAGGGTGGGTATTTTTGCACACTTAACTTTGTATTTGGTTTATGGAATTTTGTTATGAGAGGATGGTCAGGCCAGAAGTTATTTATACATTGAGTGATTCATTTTCCTGTACAGCATGCTTTTGTGTTGTTTCCACAACAATCTGAGCTGAATTTGCAGGCACTTTGGTACCGGTTATTTAGAAGAGATTTTGAATTCAGCTCACTGAATCTTTTCTAATGTGAATATGGATTGTAGATTGAATACTTTCAGATGGCTTGGTTTCCTACAACTTTTCCTTCTTTATGGCTTTAGCTGTATTCTTAAAATTTTGGTGGGTTGTGAAAATCTGTAGGACTACCTTTACCTTAGCGAGTAGCTTTTTTGTAATGTATTATTATTATTATTATTATTACTATTATTATTGCAATCATGCCAGGAGTAGCTCTCAAGAGGATTTTTATCGAGGAAATATATATTCATTTTTCAAATGATTAAGTACAATAAATCACATTAAATCTATACCAAATAATTACTCATGATGGTTAAGGTTACAACCTTCTTGGATGTGTATATGGCTCTAAATCACCTGCTTGAATGACATCATTTGGGTGACCCAAGCTGGCTGCCTCCTCTGAAACGCTAATGACTTGCATGGTTTTGCCTCTTGAAATGGAATTATTTAACTTGGCGCACCCGCCAAATCATTTGTAACCTCATACTCTTCTTCAAATGGAAATTACCTCAGAAAACTTGGGGAAATTTTACCTCAAGTTTTTTCGATAAATGCACAAAAGTTGTCAATAAACTATCCTTCGTTGGGGCCTTATTCCTAGAGAGCTCTTCTTCCCTTTTGCTTAAATAAAGTTGGATCAATATTCAGAGAAATGTGGAGTTGTTCAAGAAGGCAGAGTATTATAAATACTTTCAAAAAAAAAAAAAAGATAAGCTTTCTTATAGCTGCCGCATATGTGGCAGCATGATCCTTTAACAGCCATGATTCATTTAATGAAGTTTAAAAGCCGCATAATATCACTATCAATGCCAAGTATGCATGTATTATTTATGAGGCGTTGCTCTAATTTTAGCATATGCAAGTATCTAGAAATTCTAATATATACTCGATTAATAGTAAGTTCTTCAAATCATCTAATAGTATGACCTTTTAATTTTAAAGTGATTTCTTTTATTAGTATTGCAAATACCGATTAACTTTTGTATTGCAAATACCAATCAAATGGCATTGCTCTAATTTTGATGACCTGATCGATACTTTCTATAGGTTGGCAAGGTTGGGAGGGACCGTACGTAGTCGAGAAGGTCTAATCCGGAGGATCTTACCAGCTAGTAGTTTGTCAAGGTGAAAGGCCTTTGCTTCCGATTAACGGAAGATACTTGAAAAATTAGTATGCATCGTGATGTTTTAAAGGATGAGTTTCAAAGACAATACTTGCTCTTTGGAAACACCGATGCAATAATTTTTTTTGACTGGGTCCAGGCAAAAAAAGACATCTTGTAATAAAACTAATGAAATGAAATAAATTCTCATGAATAGTGACCAATTTCTTGATTGAATTTCAAATGTTCTGAAATTATTTAAGACAAGAATATGTTATTTAAAATCACGTAATTATTGATAACCAGTTATTATTCCTGTTCATTTGCATTTTGGCGCACAAACCTATTTTCTGTCTTTTACAAGGAAATGTAGAACAAGAGGATGATTTTCTCCATCAAGAACGACATAAATCTCACACTAGATGAGGAGAAGGTGGCGCAAGGAGTCATCATTGACTTTGACCTCGACATTGAACAAGTGAAGATGGAATATGAAGGGCCCCTCCTAAGTGTGGTCAGTTCAGAGGAAGCAGGGGGCCTAAAGCAAGTACTCAGATTCAGAAGTAAGGAAAACAATACGACTACAATGAAGAGGAAGCTTGAAAAAGATGAGGAAGAAATTTGATAAACTAACAACCTAGTAGGGAGGGTTGGGTAGATACTGTCTATGATCCTGATGGCAGAAGAAGATCACATTAAAGCTCCATTAGAAAGAGCTCCAAGAAGTTCACCAAGAAATGTGCCATTAATGTGCACACAGCCTAGAAACATGAATCACCAAACATAGAATAATTGGCTAGAAAGAAGGTGAGTCATAGAAGCAGCTTCAGAGTACGTCCCGGTCGTCGGAGATTAAGAAATGCCCGAGCAATCAGTAGGGGATACGTTAACCCATTTTTTGACAAGAGAGTAAGAGATAGGCTCAGTTGTGAAGTATGCACTGCCAGAGTACACACCGGTCAAGCCCTGCGAAGGATGTATGGAGTGAAACGCTCCCCCAAAAGAGTGTGTCAGAATGTCAATGATACAGAGAAATGAAGAGCACCCGAATGTCGAACAGTACATCCCACAGTTATTTCGACCAAGGAAGCTACATATAGTTTCTGAAGACGAGCTGGGAATGTTTCAAAGGGTTTGAAAGTAGAATTTTGAACACTTTGAGAGAGTACAAGGAAAGTATGTCAACATTCTAGATGGATTGGAATTACATACGGATTTGTTCTTTGAGAATGAACAAAGAAGAATAACTGAATGCGCCTTCGATCTAAGGGACAAGGGCCGGGCATGCCTATTGAAGAAAATAACATATTAAGTGCCCAGAAATGGATGAGGGGCACTGCTACAACTTCGCCTGTGACAATAAAGGGAATCCTTTGGGGATCATCAAACACGATGAAGTAGACCCGATACCATCAATTAGAAAAAGAATAATCAAAATAATGGTGTCATGAAATATCCTGCCAACAGATTGCATGCCTAACAGTTGTATAATCAATATCTATGAAGAGGGTGACTGCATCCCACCACACATAAATCATCACAACTTTCTATGGTCGTTCAGCGCGGTTTCCTTCTTCAGTGAATGTAACACAATGTTTGGCAAAGAACTATGGATAGTTGACCCGGGTGAGTTCCGAGGGCCAGTTGAGATCCCTCTACCCGTCGGATCAGTTTTGGTTCTCAAAGAGAACGGGGCAGATTTGGCAAAATATTGCATTCCAAGAGTTCCACGAAGGAGGGTCTCGATTAATTTTAGAAAAATGGATGATAACAAAGCACCATTTGGATACCAACATTACTCGGAGCTTGAAGGGTTGCAGCCCCTAGAGTTGTGTTACAGCACGCCTCTAAATGTATGTGAGGGGACTTCTGTTCTGGAGCATATCTTAGGAGGAAGTGTTAGTCTCCACATAATCTAGATAGCTAGGAAGACATGTCATGGGAAAGCAAAAGATGACTAAAATAAGGAAATTGTATTCCATAGATAGATGTCATCAAATTGCGCTTCTTGTTGTACTTGGAGATATTATGACTAGATTATGTCTCAATGTATCGAATTCTAGAAGATTAACAAAGTTTGTCTTGAGATTGCCACATTGTGCGATTGATTTAAAGTTGTTGAACTGAACATCGATTCAGTTTTATAATGAACAAGGAATGACACAGATTGTGTTATAAATAACACCAGAATTAATGACAACAAAAAAAAATCTAAAACCAAGAAAACTCAAACAAACTAAAACAAAGAAAAAGGGAGGAAAAAAAAAGATAAATGTGTTGGTAAAGAAAATACAATATATTGAAAGTTGAAAAGGAGAATTTGAAAAACAAGTAAATAACAATACTCCAATAAAATTCCGCATTTCATAAATTTCCACAAAATTCAGCACTTTCCATAATCTTTGTTAATACCATAAATTTCTTTCCCTTTCATAACTTCCACATCAATCTCTGTAAGATTCAAAACTAACACCGCAAATCTCTACACTCACAAGTCCCGCAAAATCCATCGTTTCCATAACACTCTCACGCTTTGCAAAATTGCAATTACACTTCCACACTTTCACAATTTTCTATAAATCCATACACTCAACATTTGGAACAGGTATAATCCTAATCCTCATTTGCACTCAGCATTTTGGATCGGTATAATCCTAATCCTCCTTAGCACTCAGCATTTGGTATCAATATAATCCTAATCCTCCTTAGTACTCAGTATTTAGGATGCGTATAATCCTAATCCTCCTCAGCAATCAGTATTTGGAATGGAATAGGCATAATCCTAATCCTCCTCAACACTCAGCATTTGGGATAGGTATAGACCTAATCCTTCTCAGCAATCGCTACCACTTGGGTTGGATGTGAGTCACCATGCTTTCCTCCTCATTGTAGCAAAAAATTCTTCGGTTAGTTCTTGAGTTGGATGTGAGACCCCGTGCTTCCCTTCTCAAGATAGATTTATTCGTCACTGCTTAGGTTAGATGTGAGTCCCAATGCTTTCCTTTCTAATGTAACAGTCACTTTTCCTCGACTAGCTCTCGAGATGAATGTGAATCCATCTGCTTTCCTGCTTGATCTGGTCTTCCTATCAAACTTTCACCAATAACTCTTCAACAATTTCTACCTATAAACTTCAAAAAAAAAGTCAATCAAAAATTAAAATCAATATCAAGAAAATTTTTAATCAAAAAGTAAGTTTGGTAGCTTGAATTCTATGCTAAAAATTCAGAATAAACTTGCTAATACCCAGCAAGATTTCATAAATTTTCACTAAAGTCCTTCTTTGAGCTGCGTGGAAGACCCAACACAAGTTTAATTTCAGATCGCATTCAATCCAATAGCTTGTCTCAAGTATCTTTGCTCAAAAATTCCTTTTGGTTCTATTAATCGTTTCTATCAACACCAATACGCATGATGTGTTTGTGCAGCACACCACATCTATTGGGGTTCCATTTGTTGACCTCATTTTGATGAGATCTAGTTTTTCTCCTTTAGCTTAGGATCTAGCCATAGAACTTTTCTATTGATTATCCTAGAGGACTAGTAATGGGACTCAACCCCTTAGGAATTCAAACTACTTCCTAGCTCTTTTGAGAAGTCTTACATGGGTTGTCTAAAACCCTTGACATTTGGTTGAGTTAGTTTAGACCAATATGTAGAGACTCAAAAATGAAGGATGACCTTAGATGACTTGCCTATTCACATCTTCATACCCTTCTACAGCTTCACATGCACTTCACACTCCTCACTCAGACCTTCACCACCCATATTCCTCAAAATTTTCCCAAATTGTCCAAAAGTTGCCAAAACTCCTCAAAATACCCTAAAATCACCAAAATGACCAAAATACCCCTAAATTCCCAAAATACCCAAATTTGTCCAAATTTCATAATTTACACCTAGATTCCCCAATTGCCCCCCAATTTCCACCAAATTCACTCCAAGTCCACTCAATCTAAAATTAAATCCAATCCCATCCAATTTCAAATCCAAATCTAAAGTCATGCAAATCCAAACCCAAGCTCACCTCAAGTTCATCCCAAGCTTAAAATTCCCCAAAATTTGAATTTTCATGTTAACCTTAACTTCATCAAACCCATGCCCAAATTTCATCATGAAAGTTTCTAAATTCCGCCGAGCCCATCATAAAAACCATTGTCCAAGCCCAAAAATCACTCTTCCTATTTTAATTTAAAGGCTGAATTCCAAGCCCAATTTTTTAATCTCCTTTTAAAATTCAATACCCACATGGCAAATTCTTCTCCCCATAATCCATTTAATCAAAATCAAACCCTAAGTTCCAAGTTTCATGATTAAAAATTAACTAAATTTGCCTTCATGATACCACCTCATAAAATGTTCATTTTTGCCTAAATTCCTTCCCCATGAAAAGGACCAAGCCCCATGCAAGCCATATGCCTCCTCCAAGCCACTGTGAGGCATGAAAATTCCACCATACCTTAAATAAAAAAAGGATGAGGTCAGTTAATGATTCCCCCATGGTGTTAGCCCCTTCCATGATCCATTTTAAATTAAGATTAAGCCTTAATCTCTTGGATAGGGACTTGAACACACTAATCCACCTGACCTTCACCAGCCTTATTCCACTTGGGAGTGACCCAAACCCATTTCCATGAGCCTAAGTACAAAAAAGACCCAAATTGACCAAAACTCCTTTCCATTTCAATTAAACACATCTACCCATGCTTAGACCCAATTGGCTCACAACTCTCCACCTCTGAGCTCCCACACTGAGATGGTGACCACCCATGGTCTAGCCAGCCACCTTGGCCGCCGGAAGACCCAAGGTCGGGGAGCACTATCATGGTCAAAACCCAAAATTGAACTCATCCAATGTGGCTCATCACAATTGGATGCTTGATCCTGTCTTCCCTCCACCTAAGCACCATTCTTCACCCACTGGCTAGCCCAATTGAACCCTAATTCATGGCCTATAAATACACCGCCACCTCACGACCAAATAAGGATAAGTGCATAAACCTTGGTAAACTCTATCAAAATCATTCCAAACCCTCTACACACTCAAATGAAGCTCACCTCAATCATTTTCAAGCTCTCAAAACATCCACAAAACCCTAATTTCCCAACCGAAATCCAGAGCATTTTCAACCATTTCACCAACTCCACGAAAACTCTAAATTAAACTTTCTAAAAGCCTCACCACACTTCAAAACCATTTTCCCAAGAAAAAGTCCCCATTCTCGATCCATCTAACATAGTGTAGGACCACACGCGAGCCACACTTTGGTCTAGTTCATATCTAGACCCAACCACAGAGGAAGTCAAAGTTTGGAGGAGGTTCATGCCACCTAAGCAAAGCTTCTCAACCAACCCAATCGAGACCTCACCTACTGCAAAGGTATAGCTCGAAAACTCCTATTTTTTACCTCGGTTTGGACCGTTGTGAAAGAAATGAACAATCCATGTCCACTTAACCGTATAGATATGTTCGTCTCACTTAGATGAAGGTGTAGGAATAAATCACACTTAATTTGGTTGAGTATCGAGTGAAATCTTAGGCATAAAAGTTGGATGGTTCATGGGTTATGTTGTGTTTGACATGATGAACGAATGTCATCCATTCGCATGTATTTGAAACAAGCAGCTCGGATCGGGTCGGAAGAAGAGATGGAGTAGTAACAGCGAGTGACAGCACAACTGAGGTGTAAAGCACGGCGAATCACGAGACGGCACATTGGACTTCGGGGATGTTAAGTATAACTCGGCGCTGACGTGATTAAGTAGGAAAATAGGGTATTTTCTAATTAAATAAATCCATAAAATTAAATACAACTTCAAAAAAATCATATATTAGTGTAGAAAAGTCATAAAAACAAAATAAAAATATAACTATACTCAGTGAACAGAGGAGAATATTATGGACTAAAAATTTAAAATATTTATCTAGTATTTAATTATTAAATAGTTAATTACCCCATAACTTAATCAAATCATAAAAAAAGAAAGATTGCTCATCATGGCATGAGTTTTGTAAGCTTATTCCTCGTGAAAATAGAGATGTTCTCTGATTTTCTAAAGTCAGAGAACACCTCTAACCCTAAAAACTCCATTTTTCTAAGATATTTAAATAAAAATATATTTTTATTAATATTTACCTATTTAAATAATTAAAAAAATTATATAAATTTAAATAATGGTAAAAAATTTAAAAAATTTTCTCTAATTCAAGTCCCATAAAAATTTTCTCTAATTCAATGTCCCACAAAAATTTGAAAGTCAAAAAACCTATTTTTGATATAAAAATGTATTTTCTAAGAAAAGATAGTTTCTTGCTTAAAATAATTATAAAAAATAAAATAAAAGCCAAAAAATATAAAATCAAGTTTGGTGAACTACCTGAGGTCAGGTTCACTTAGAAAAAATAAAATTGAAGTTTAAATAAAAAATTACATTTTCTAAGTATTTTCCTAAATTAAATAAATAAACTTAAGTAAAAATTACAAAAATAAAAATATATTTCAAAATGTCATAAAATTTTCGCTTAATAGAGACAAAAACTTAAAATGATTTTATAATTTTTTTAAGATATAAAAATGTATTTTAAGTATTTAAATATATTTTTATATACTTTGTTTAAAATAATTATAAAAAATAATATAAAAATAAAAAAAATGTAAATCAAGTTCTCTAAGTTCATCAAAGTAAAAGATCTTAAAAAAAATTATTATTTATTTATTTATTTAATAAAATCAATCAAAGAATCATAAAAATTAAAATATAATTAAAAATTCATGAAAATTACCCCTCTAACCTAAGGAAACAACCGGGAATTTTCCTAAGGAAAAGAAGCATGCTTTGATTAATTAATTTAATTAATATTGAAAATTCAGAATTATGGACTAAAGTAATTATAAAGAATAAAATAAAAATAAAAAAATAAGAAATCAAGTTTGGTGAGTTCTGTGAAGGTAGAGGGATCAATAAAAAATAAAATAGTATTTTTAAAATTAAAAATGTATTATCCTATTTATTTTAATATTAAAATGATCTAAAACATTATAAAAATTAAATTTCATGTCAAAAAATCACAAAATTTTTCGTGATTGACCCTATGAATTTGGGCAACATTATCAGAAATTTCTAAGGATGTAGAACATGGTTTGAAAATCAAATTAATTATCCTAGAAAATTAATATTTATTATTTTAAATAGTTATAAAAATAATAATAATAATCAGAAAAGTTTAAATTCTCCTCTGATGTTTCAATTAACCTATGAATAGGAGGTCAGTGAAGTTTCATGATCATTTGAATCAAAATATGAGAGTTGGGGGTATAAACCCTAGGGTTGTAATTTTACAATTTTACACTTTGACCCTAATTTTTAGGATTAAACCAAAGGCAAGGGTATTAAATCATGATCATTAATCCACTGAAGTGATTGAAACATAAAGAACAAATAGGGTAGCAACTCAGGGTCTCTTTGGCACAGTTGCAGCTTCTTAACTTTTCAGCTACAGTTATGCTGTCCCAGAAAGTTGTTGCGGGGAAGCAGTTGCGGGAAAACTGACTGTCTGTTTGGTGCAACTGTGTGAAAACAGCTGTGGAGCATCTGTTTATGAGAAAATGATCATTTTATCCATGCTGGGTAAAGCTATTTAAAAGAAGACTTTAAGCGCCACATTCTTGTAACTTTAGAAGCAGAAATTCATTTCTAAACAGAACAGAACGCGCTAAAAATTTTATGTTTAGAATATTGGACATATGCAATACATTTTTATTTATTTACATTTCTAACACATAAACTATATTTTTTAAGAAAATTTGCATAATATTTAAGATGACTTACATAAGAATTGGGTTGCATTATTGTACTAAAGTAAATTGAAGTGTTAGATGCGTAATCATATAGATCATTTTATATGTAAATATATAAGAATTGATTATAATGGACTTGAGTAAACATATGGATCACTTTAGATACATTATGGAAACAATATTATCTTTTAGACCAATATAAATATTGAAGTTTAGATGTTAAAAACATAAATATATCATGTAAACAACAATTATCCTCATATAAGCCAATTGCCACAATGACTGTTCAACACAACTAGGCCCAAACAAACATTAAAAAGCAAGTACAATACAAAATTATAACCAATAAAGATAAGCAGAGAAGAAAGTCACGAATCAAAAGCTCCACTCAAATGGAGCATTACAGAAATGAGTTTTATATGGACAGTAAAACGCTCCTCGAAACAAACCCTTGAACTTATGAGCTTTCTTTCAAGATTGAAGCTTACTCAAGTATTTAAACAGAGCATGCATTTCATGCCATATTCATACTATGACATCAATATACACAGATCATTCAACATCTCTAAAAAATGGAAGAAACAAAAATATGCTTCAACTTTGTCAAAATAGCCTAACGAAACCATAACCATGGCAGGAGGCAAAAAATCATATATCAATCTATCTGTATTTCACTTTCAAAAATGGGTTCAAGAATTTTTTAAGTACTCAAGATGCATGAAAAATTCATCAAATCATATGGGTTAAAGTTTTCTTACCAGTAAGGAGAGGCAGCTCAATGGCGACGAGGAGAGACGGCTCCTGCTTCAAAACCTGGACGACAATGAAGAAGGCGATGATGAAGAAGGCTGCGGCCTCGAAACCTAAACGACAAGGGAGAATGGCGACAAGGAAGAAGGCGCGGGATCACTAGGGCTGCAGGCTTGAAACCTGGAGAAGGCTCGAAATGGAATGCTAAGTTCTTCGTGAGCGAGGACAATTTCAAATATTTTAGGAGGCGAATGCTGGGGCTGTGAGGTCGATCCCGCGGCCCGCTTTTCTTTAGCTTTAGCGGTGATCAGCCGCGAAGCTACGCACCAAACAAAATTTTTACGTGGTCTCGAGTAGCGCCGCATGAAAAAAGCGGCTCCAAATGAACCCTCATTCATAGCATCTTCTACAAAAGGGAAAAAATGTAATTATTTAAATTATTGTAAATTGGAATAAAAGAGAATTTGAATGATTAAATAGTAAAGGGGTTTGAATTAGGATGTTTAAAATTCATAAAATTGAAACCCTTAATTAGTGGTTAAGCAAATTCCAATCTTTTTCAAAAAAGATCAAACATACTTATTAAAACTTTTCAAAATTACAAATTTATCCCTAAACCCTATGGCTTAGTAGTGAATTAGGTTTGATTTATTATCACTTGAGGGTTAGTTAAAGAATAAAACATAAGAAATATAAGTGAACATAAAACATCTAAAACATATAAGCTCAAACCCAACTAAGGGGTAAGAAAGTATAATTTCCTTTAGAATAATAAATACACCCTTGGGGGAGTTCATAATTCTTAATTAGATACTAAAATTGATCACTTCACCCCTTTCTCATGAATTAATTGAAACTGGGAAATTGAGCATAGTTTAAAACATCACAATGAAACTTTAACTTAACTTGGGGTGATTAAATTAACAATGTAGTGAGACCGAAATGAACTTGAAATGATCCAAAAGATTCCAAGGTTGTCCATAATCTCTCTCTACAGACACCCTTACAAGATTTTGGATATTCCATAGGACTTTTGGAATTATTATGGTTTGTTGAATAAAATCATCCAAAATCACATAGGGACCCACCAAGATATAATTTGGGACCCTTTAAATTAAACACATCAATGAAAACTCCCATTACAACCTATCCTACGGTAAATTTAATGCTCATGGGTGTGGGCTTGGATAAAGTGTCCAAACCCACATAGTAATTAGGGATATTTAAAGTGGCAACATACGGATCATCGAGGCTGGTGTAAGTTAGAGGTTTTGGTGGTATACCGTTGATACAAAAGACTTCTAATGCTTGAAATGGGATAATGGACTGGGATTATGAGCTTTATGATGGTGTAGGATTGGTAATACGATCCTCCAGTATTTGGTATAAGACTACCCTTACTTTCAGGGGTTGCAAGTGATTCTTACATAGCAATGTGATTAACTTGTGAAATGCATAATTTACAAAAGTCAAAAAATATTTTTGAGATGAAACTGATATTTTGCCTGAAACTGATATTTTTAAAAATCTAAAAGTACTTATATGCATGACAAGTTAAGGATATTTTTGGATATTATTATTCAACAAGTTCACTTGTTAGTTTCATCAAATAGTTTGAGAGTTGTCCTCTTCTGACTGCATTGTCGGTAGTCTTCTACCTTATATTGGGTCTCATCGATGGTTGTTAAATGCTTACAGGTATCTTTTGAGGATTTCTAGGGCCACGGACCCTGAGGCTGAGTTCCCCCATAATTAAAATTCTTACATTGGGTTTTGATCTTCTGTTTGTGCCACCTAATTTGTTCTGCATGCCAGTATCTTTCTTGTTCTTCTGTTCTTTACTAAAAGATATGTATGCATGTTATATTCATAATACTAACCTTGTAGTAGTAGCAGTGAAGGCACCAAGTACGCGCTACAACTTTTTTTCTCTTTTTCTGCATTTTTATTATTGCATTTTTCATTTATGCGTAATTTAATGCATTTAGTAGGCTATATAATTAGGAGAAACACTACTTCAGTCCAAGGGACTCAACAATAATTATGTATTCAAACATAAAACTTAAACCCTAAACCAGCAACTATCACAGTAAAGAGTTCGGGGGCAAGCTACAATCAGAAGGAGGACAACTTCAGACGATGATCAAGATTAAACAATGAAGCAGATCTAATTAAGCTAAAGTTTCCATAGTATTAAATAACATAAATCCATATGACTTTGAGTTTGTCCGTCTATGGTGACAAAAATCATCACCTCATTTCCTAGTTGTATGCATAATCATTTTGTGTAGTTGAACGGACGATTTAAAAAATTTTATTTTGCAAGAATTTATGAACTCAAATTTATATATGTTTATAATGATTTTGTAAAGTCCAAGCATCTAACGCAAGTATATATATCATATCACGTAATACAAGGATCTAATGGAGTCCTGGTTATCGATCCCACAGGGAAGCTACGAAGTAGAAGAAAGTGTTTCACAATAGGTAATGTAGCACTGAAATCCGATACTCAAATTGTACTTAAAGTTTAATGCTTACTTATACTACCACTATGCAGAAAACAGTAACAATCAATCAAACTACAATTACTTATAATAACTTTGAAAATAGAATTAACTAACAGACACACACTAAGTTATATATTTGAAAGGTTTTTGATATATATAAGAAAAATATATTTCCTCTTGCAACGAAAATATGATTTGTGGATGATAGGAACAATTATCTATGTTATTGTGTCAAATAAGATCATAAATGTTTCTTTACCCTTAAAAGAGTACCCTCTCTTCCAAGCATGAAAAGAACATTGACATATCCTAAGTTTAGTAACTAAATCTAAAGCTAGGTTGGGAGGATACCAGCTCTCACTACGGAGCTCCCACTCACCCTTCACCTGAAGGCTAACCTTCGAGTTTAGTTACTAATCTTAGGACCAAATTGGGGATCTCAGCCCGTCACCCTGAAACCTTCAAATTGAAGTCTATCAAAACACATTTCCCTACTTATTTGCACTCAATTCCCATGAACTACGCAATTGATCCATGAAAATTGAATGGATTCTTCATTATTGTTGTAGGACACTAAATCCTTTCAGAATTAATGTTCAATAACATATTTTAGCAATTCAGTTGGCCAGATCGAAAAGTAAATTAAGTTCAAAATGAAAAACCATCACAATTTCTTCAATACATTAAAAGTACTTCAAATCCACATCAATCCATCATCACATCTCTATGCAAGAAGAAAGACAACGGAGACTACTCAAAATTCATGAAGGAGATACAGTAAAACATGGATTTTATATATAAAAGAAAATTCATACAAACCACAAAAGAAAATACAACTTATCTATTTCTCTTCCCCAATGCAATTCCCTTGAAGTTCCTTTGAATCCTTTTCTCTCTTCTTTGTAACACTTAATTCCCTCTTTAGAATGGAAATGAAGAAGCAATCTCTCACTTTACTTCTTCTCTTTCACTCCTTAGAGAAGAATTTCTCTCAAATTCTAACTTCTACATACTTTTATCCTAAGCCCTAACACTCAACACACACTCTCCCTCTCTAGAGCTTCATAATACATTTTAAAAACCACACCATTTTCATCCAAAAAATAGTTACTTATAAGTTAGAAATGAAATCCTAAGAGTTTCCATAAGCATCCCTTCAAAAAGTCACCAAACCTCTTCTAATGCTATGCAATTTCCTACTTGAGAATTGAGATCAAGTAACTCGTATCTATAAGCAGGGGGGCGTGGCCAAGAAGCAGCCGACTGGCCGCCTCGAACCCCGATCTTGATTCGTTGTGCGAACAAGGTCTTGGAACCGATGGTATGTATGGGCATTACGGGCGGGTCGCAGAAGCCGCTTTTAGAAGGTTTGGACCAATGACAATTCATCACCATCTGACCCGCTTCCAATCAATGACTGGCTAATATATAAGTGTTGACCTAAGCCCCTGTGCAGTAGCTCGGCTCCCGAACCGTACGTGAGCCGCCTCATACGACTCTTCCTAAGAAGGTCGAAGCCCCCATGAATTCCACCGACATTGGGCGTCGACGGCGCTCTATCGTCGAATTAATTGCCGAGTCTCTGGAAAACCGGCGCTCGCCAGAATTTGTTTTCCTCCTTTTTGCTCCTTTTTGCTTCAAATTCATTCCTTTTCGCTTCTTTTCACTCCAATCACCTAAAATCATCATACCTGCAATAAATCATGAAAAATATCTTTTTTTTTTAAGTACAATATCACCAAAAATAGGTAAAATTATATAGTAAAAATAGTATTTATTTTTAGTGCATCAAAATCCCCCAAACTTAACTATTACTTATCCTCAAGTAATCCTTTTACTACATAAAAACATAACTCTAGGCAATGCACTTTTCACCTGTAAGATACTAAAATTTTTCATTCAAAAGAATATATTAGTTAGATTTTAAGAAAGAAATTTAGTAACTTAGGTCAATACTACAGGTATAAGAATCTTCAACAATCAAGTCTAAGAGTTTTAGTTTTCTGTTTATTTCAAGATAAACCATAATTCATTACATTAAGAGTGCCTATTATGTGAAAAAGGTGTTCATGCAAACTTTATCAGAATGTAGGCCAATACTCTAAATATAAACTCAGAAATGAAATCAAGTTTTCCTTTTAAGGTGATTCAAGTGAAGCAAATTTTTGATTAGGCATCTCCTCAAGCTTCTCCTCATAATTATCTTTTTCTTTCTTTTTTCTTTTTCTTTTCTTTTTGGGATTGTTTTTCAATCATTCTTTTCTTTTATTTTTATTTTTTAATGAGGATTACTATATCTGGATAGCCTTTAATGATTTTGAACTTCACTCTCCTCTTTCTAAAGTTCAAACTTGAGACACCTCCTTAATTTATAATCAAGTACAAGCTTTATTATTCATAATAAAGTCACAATCTTTTCTTAACACACAATACTTTAAGTCCCTTAACATTTCAAAAATACAGTTTTCTTTACTTTAAATAGTTAACTATAATCAAATCCTTTCATACCAAATATCTTACCCTTATAAAATTAAGCTTTATTACTAAAAACTTTCATCTAATCCTTCCATAATATTCAACTGAAATAAAAAGTTTTAGTTACCTACAGTAAGGTTCAACTGCCAGAAGTTATGCTAATAATTTTTGAAAATATAATAATCAAGAACAAATAAAAGTTAATATTTCTCTACCCTCCCCCAAACATAAATTTTTCAATAAATTTGAAACAGTAGAGCGTAAAAGAAACTAACCTTTTTGTGCTGGGATCTTGAAATCTTCAACAACTATCTGGTATTAGTCAAAATTTACAACTAACAGGCATGAAACAATTAGTAACAGTGATATATAAATATTTAAAACTTTTACAAGGTGAAGAGAAATTAACTTTAAACATTTAAACATCCAACAAAACATCACAATACTAAACAAACTATTACATCACTACACAGTTCATTTAACAATTTCAATTTTTTTCAATACAACATAGCAATACACCAACAGACTTACACATCACATGAAAAGCAAATAACTACTACATCACAACAGTACAACACAACAAAACAAGAAAAACAGAAACAGAAACAAACAATCTACCAATCTTCATCACCGGGATCATCGGCAGGGGTCGGTGCTATACGAGTGTATAACTGGGGCAAGTAGGAAATATCACATCAGACTCCCCCCTCATAAATCTGACCTGAGCATCATAATAGGTAATATCGAACTCAACTCTACTCTTCAAATAATCTTCATTCACATCACTCCTGGCCTCAAACACATCCATCCTACCGTGGAGTCTATCCACACTAACACTCTGTAATCTCAGTTGCTCCATAATATCAGATAAGGTAGGCGGCTCAGATGTAGATGGAATGTCATAACTCGTAGTAGGAATATCAGTACTCCTACTCTCAACTCGGGCTCCCACATGATACTCATAAGTACAGATAATAGTCTTTGTAATTTGTCTCAGTGGTATAGCCACTTCTTCAGAACTGTTGAACTCCACTCCAGACTGAACACACGGGGCATGAACTAGGCAGGATGCCCTAATCCACTAGTGGTCTCGCCTCTAGCAATAGTCTGAATGTTCCGGTAGACAATAGTTCCAATATCAATCTTTCTCATCTTCTAAATACAACAGTTCAGAATTGCTCTATCCCTTGTAACTTCGCTGTGGTGATAAGAAGGTAATAGTCTTGCAGAGATGAAATAGTGCCAAACTTTTGATGCAACATTCAATGTGGAAGCAGAGAAGTTAATCATCTGTTTTTGACTTAGTTTCCATTCCTTTCTTCCATCCGTCAGAAAACTAATCACTTCTCTCATATTTGCCTCTTGAGTATCAAAGTTTTCATATTCACAAACAAACGGCTCTCGACTCTGATAGAAGGCATTAATACGCTGAGGAGTAAACTCAACCATTTTTCCTCTAACACATACTCAGTCTCAGTCCAGGGCACATTAGCATAGAACTCTCTAACAACTTCCATAACAGCATTCGCAGTAAAATAACAAAATCGTTCCCAGTTCCGCTCTGCAATTAACTGTTCTACAGATCCACCAGGATTATCAAAAGCTCTATCCTAGATACACTTCTTATTGTAAAGGTAAGAGTTAAAGCGAAATTGCGCTTTAATATTAACGAATTTTTCTTCATCAAAATCCAATTTTCTTTTCCCTTTACTGATTCTTGGAGCCATGTGAATTTCTAAAATTTGCAAGAAAATTTCAATAAATTCGAAATTCACAATGTAACAAACTCCAGATACTATTCTAAACAAGTAAGAACAAATTTCGTCATGGAAATCTCAAAATCTCTTTAAAAATCAAAACCAACCTAAGCAATGTAAGACATTTCCATGGTGAAAATAAAAAATTTTTAACTTAAAGTGAAGCTCTTACAAAGAGAAGTGTAGATTCGGTCTCAAAAAGCTTTGAAATCACTTCAAATCCGAGATCTAACAAGCCTTAGGTCTTCAAAATCATGAAAATGGAGGAGGAGGATGAAAGCAATGGAAAAATCCGTGGGTCCCAGGGTCAAAATCGCGAAATAAAGGGTTTTCTGTAATTTTCTGTACTTAGGCGCCGGCGGCGCTCGATAGGGCGCCAGCGATGCTCTATTTTATAAAAATGCCAAACTCTCTGGATTTGGGCGCCGGCGGCGCCAGTCCAAAATTTTTATGGGTCCGAAATTTTTTTCATAATTTCGATCGTTTCGACTTCCACAATGATGTTTAACACTTTAATAAGCATCTACTTCATCTCACAAGCAATAATTAACACAATTTTGTACACAAACAATACACAACATACTTTTATATATAAAATATAATTTACAATATGAGCACCAAATATGTTCATTCAAACCAAACCAACAACTCTTAGATGTTTAGTGTTGCAAGTACGCTACGATAAGCAAACACTAAAATCTAAGCACACAATGAAAGTAAGCATATCCAAATCCAAGTTCAAATTACAAAGCAAAGTAAATACCACACACACCAAACAAAATTAAGCAAAGTAAACTAAACACACAACAAACATAAGTAGAATCCAATAATTACTCAACATTGGTTTCAGAACTATCTTCTCCTCTGATGTCTCTAATTGATTGCTGATGCATGAACAAATTGTAGAATGAACGAAATGGGAATTTGTCAGATGAATCCTCAACAATCACCGCGTTCTTTTTCATCAGATTAATCAAGCCCATCTCAATTCGATCAGTGTGATCAAATTGTTCCTTCATCCTCCAATCTATATGATCGAATAAATCAGAAATGTTATTGATTGCATTCATAACGTTCTGTACCTCTTTCTCCAATGGATTGATCCTCTTCAATATCATTCTGGAACTTTCAGGAAAACAGGGTTGAGTCTGTGTTGGTTGATCAGTAAGAAAATGTTGACCTCACTTTTGGTTGAGGTTTAGTATCTCTTTAGAATAGCCTAGGGTCTAGCCATAAGACTCTCCTGGTGACTTTCTTAGAGGACTAGTTATGGAACCCTCCCCATAGAAATTCAAAACTCTTCTTGCTTCACTAGGGGGTTTTCATATGCTTAAGGCCTCACCTCCACCTTTTGGTAGAAAAAAAGGCAAGCATAAGGAATACTAGGGGAAGTCTCCTATAGGTGGTAAGACCTTAGGATTTGCCCTGAGGGAGGTCTGGAGCTCACCACTCATACACTTCACATTCACAACATACCCACACTGTACATCCTAATTTCAACCCTGAACTCTTTGGAAACTCATGTGGATAGCCCAGCCCTATGTCTATGACTAAGTGGTAGGGACCAACACATAGAGGACCAAATGCAAGTGACCCTTGGTCATTACATCATGCTCACCTTGAAGCCACCTTCAAATTTCTAAAATTTCAATGTTTGGCCCCATTGCCCCCTAAATAACCCTGAACTATCCAAAATACCAAAAATTTCCAAAATTACCCAAATTCACCAAAATTCCCCAAAAATCATTCCAAGATATTTCTTACCACTCAAATTGACAATCCATGACCAAAAATTCCAAAATTTCCAAAAATACCCCCCCCCCCAATACCCTCAAAATACCCAAAATACCCTTTTTGTCCAAAAATCCAAAAATTCCAAAAAAAATTCTCAAAAAATTCCAGAAAATCCTAAAAATTACCAATTCCATTTTGTTCAACTACACTATGGGTCAATTTTGCCAAATTAATACATTTTCAATCCAAAATCCCAACTTGGCCCATTTAACCTAAAGGTGCCTAAACCAAACCCAATCTTGACCCAATTGACCCCAACTTTCATCAAATTCAATTCTAAACCAAAATTCAACATCCCCAATATCAACTTAGACCAAATTCAAGCCCAATGTGACCCTCATTTGAATCCAATTCCACTTGAAATTCAAAATCCCCAATTTTGCCTAAATAACCCAAAACTTCTAAAGTGACCCAATGTCAATCAGCTCCTCCCAAATTTCAATTCCAAACTCTTTATAACACCTCCTTAAACTTAATTGGATCATCAATTTCCCATAATTTGAGATCAGGTCTTACCCAAAATCCATTTTGGACCAAAACCTCCCCATTTTGACCCAAGCTGGCACATGTTCTAAATCCACCAAATTGACCCCTAAACATTGTCAAAACCATTTTATGTCTTCATGAAAGTTCTTTGAGACAACCATATCTACATTATTTCTGAAGACCTCGGAACCCCATTCCCACTCAAACCTAATCTAATTTGACTCGAACCCAACAAGGTCCAAAATAATCAAAAATCCAATTCATGCCAAAATTGAACCTCCAAATGAGCTCAAAACCACTTTGTGTCTTCATGAAAAATCTTCATCACAATCATATGAACAATATTGATCAAGACACCTAGACCTCATTCTCACTCAAACTCAATTTAAGTTAGCCCAAACCCAAATGAACCTAGTTGAACTAATAATTCAAATCAACCTAAATTAAACCAAAATTAATGAAATTAATATCATGGCAGCCCTAAAATCAATATATATATATATATATATATATATATATATATATATATATATATATATATATATATATATATATATATAATAATAATAATAATAATAATAAATATAATAAATAAATGAAATAAAAAAAAAATCTTACTTCCACACCTCTCCCTCACCTCTCCCTCACCCTACATGCCACCTCATCCCTCATCCATCACCTCCACCATAACTCCTCACCTCCACCATATCTCTCCCTCACTCTCCCATTCATCCTTAGCCGTGATCCTCATCCAAAATCCCCCCTCATAATCTCACTTACACTCCCTTACACACATTTTACTCACTTCACTTACACCATCTCACTCACTCACTTCCTCTCCAAAACCGTGAGCCTCCCTCTCCTCTTCTTTTTCTCCTCCTAAGCTAGCCACTCCTCATCCCCCCTCCAAAAACCTTCTACCGTGAGGTCTCCACCAAAGGGGCTTCCACAAGGATCCTCATCTCCAACAAAAGCTTCTTCAAGGTTCTTCCATCACCTCCTCCAAGCTAAGGTAAGTTGCTCCCCCTCTCTTTTATTTTGTGAGTATTCTAGCTTCAAAAAAAAAAAAAAAGAAAAAAAACAAAAACAAAAAAAAATTTCTTTCCTATTTTCATGTTTAGTTTTAAAGTTGTTTTCTTCATGCATGCTATATACAAATTTCTTCCCTATTTTCATGCTTTGTTTTAAAATTTCTTCATGCAAGCTATGTACATGTTTAAATCTTTATATGCTTAGGTTTAGGAATTTTTTTTTATGCAAAGTCATTTAGCTTTTAAATCTTTCATGTTTAGCCCTAAATTTCCCTTTCATGCAAATTATCTAATTAGCTTACTAGTTTAGTATTTACAAAACTACCACCTAGTTTCACTAACTTAAAAAAATAAATTTTTAAAATTTAAAAGAAATAATATAACATAAAGGTAATAAAAATAAAATAGAAAAGAGGAATGAACATAAGGATAAAATAAAAATAAAACAAAAGAAAATGAAATAAAAATCAAAAATAAAAACATAAGTGATATAATTGTAGATTTAAATAAATTAAATAATATCTTTACTAAATTGTAAATAAAACAACTATATTAAATTTTAAGTAACTATATTAAAATAACTATACTAATATAACCATACTAAATTTAATAAACCTTACTAAATAGATAACTACACTACATTTAAATAACATAACTACATACTACTAAAATATAAATGAATAATATATATATATATATATATATATATATATATATATATATATATATATATATATATATATATATATATATATATATATATATATATATATATATATATATATATATATATATATATATATATATATATATATATATATATATATATATATATATATATATATATATATATATATATATATATATATATATATATATATATATATATATATATATGTAAATGAATAATAACAATATGTAAATAATAAAAGATAATGTGTAATAAAAGATAATGTGATAAGAATAAAATAAATAGATAATGAAAATATAAGAAAAGGATAATAATAATAAAATAATAATTGTAAATATAAAAAATAAGTAAATAAAAATGTCATTTTTTTAATATAAATGAAATAATAATTCTAATAGCTTTAAATAATGGATAATAATTCTAAAAAGAGAAAAGGATAATTTAGGAGAAAAAAAAATGAAAAGCTTTATAAATAGATAAATAAATAATAAAAATGGGTAAATAAAAGCATCATTCTTTTTAAAATAATCTAAATGAAAATACACATGTAAATAATAATTTTAAGAAATAATAAATTAATATAAAGGATAATAATTTAAAATAAAGAAAAGAATAATTGAAGAGAGAAAATGAAAAGTCTTATAAATAAATAAATAATAATAAAAATGATAATAATAATTAATGTAAACTAATAAATTAAATTAAAAATAATAAATCAATAATATTTAAGTAATAAAAATGTACATATAATTAATTAAAAATAAAATAACTTATAAGGAATAATAAAATAAATAATACATATATATATATATATATAAATTGAAAATAATTTAAATAATATAAATGAATAATGAATTAAATTAAAATTAAATAATTAAAATCAAATAATAATTAAATTAAATTAAATAATAATTAAATTAAATAAATTACATTAAATAATAATTAATTAAGTAAACCAAAAACAATTAAATAAATAATAGTTTAAATTAAATTAAATAAATTAAATAAATTAATTAAATTAAATAAATCGAAGTTATATTAAATTAAATGATGATGTAAATAAATAAATAATTTAAAATTAAATTAAAATTAATTAAATAAATTAATTAAGTTAAATTAAATTAAATTAAATAATAATGTAAATAAATAATAAATGAAATGAAATGAAATTAATTAATTAAATTAAAATAAATTAAATAAATAAATAAAGTTAGATTAAATTAAATTAAATTAAATAATAATGTAAATAATAAAAAAATTAAATTAATTTAATTAAATAAATTAAATTAAATTAAATAAATAAATAAAGTTAAGTTAAATTAATTTAAATTAAATTAATAATAAATTAAATAAAATTAATTAAACTAAATTAAATAATAATAATTAAATTAAACTAAATTAAATAATAATGCAAATAAATGATAAATTAAAATGAAATAAGCTAAATTAATAAATTAAATAGTAATTGTAAATAATAATTAATTAAATTAAATTAAATTAAAAATAAATGCTAAATTAAAATAAAACAAATTAAATAAAGTTAAATTAAATTAAATAAAATAATAATTGTAAATGCTAATAAATTGAATTAAATTAATTAAATTAAGTAATAAAATAAATTAAAACTAAAATAATAATAAATAAATATCAAGCTAAAGTAAAATAAAATAAATAAATAACAATTAATAAATAAATAAATGATAATAAAGTAAATAAATCACAATGAATTAAATAAGATAATAAATTAAATAAATAATAAAGATAATAATAATTTCAATTACAAATAAAAAAATAACAATAACAAAGCACATAAACAATAAATAACAATAATAACAGAAAATAATAATACATAACAATATAAACACTAATAACATAATACAATACAATAAAATAACATACAATAATAACAATAACACAACACAATCATCATAAATCACAACAATGATAACATATAACAACATAAACAATAACAATATAATACGATAATAACATATAAATAACAATCACATATAATCATAATTACAATCCCAACACAAACAATAATCACCACACACAACAACAGTCTTGATCATAATACAATACCAACACGATAACAATCAACCCTAGGATAGGCCTCCTGAGGCATGACCTATTTTCCCTTTTATAAAGACCCCTAGGAAATCACAACATAATAAAGATATCCTTATGCTTAGTGAATGCATGGAATAACCTAAATTTTACCCGATGTCCACACAAACTTCCCAATTCACATTCCAAACTCAAAATCCCTAGTTTCAAATCCCAGCACTTTTACCCGATGTCCACACAAACTTCCCAATTCACATTCTAAACTCAAAATCCCTAGTTTCAAATCCCAGCACAAACCAAAACCAAAACCAAAACCAAAACCAAAACCAAAACCAAAACCCAAACCAAAACCAAAACCAAACTTAGTTCAAACCCAAATCAAATACAAACCAAATTCAAATCCTCCAATCCCTAAACTAAAATCAAACTCAATTAAAAACCACAGACTCTTCATAGCACTCCCACAAGTCCAAATCAAACTACCAGTTACCACCAAATACAAACCCAAACCACACCTAAACCCATCTGCCCCAACCTACCCCAAACAACTGTGTTCATTAAGTATAAGGGTATAGCTAGGGTGAATTTTTAAGCAACATAATAAGTCTAAATGAGCCCGAGACTTTCAATCAGGATATGAGAGGGAAGCATGGACCTGCATCCTTCTTTGACTGTTTGGATACCTCTGAGGTCTATTAGACTTAATATGTCTGCTTAACGAAACCATCCTCAATTAAATTAAACAAAGTTTATTGAAACACAACATAGGAATTCACATAGACATCATAGGACTTGGTAGACAACCAGGATCTTAACATAGACATCATAGGATTGAGTAGCTACTGCTTGTTAGTCCTACTTCTTCCTATTTTCTGGCATGCTTTAATTTCTGCAAAACAATAAATACATACATGCAATGCAATACTAAAGTTTCAGCTGGGAATGACGAGAAGACCCTCCAGGTCCGCTTTTACTTTATTGCAATTTACCTTATTGCAATTTGTTTACCTGCACTGTGTTTTACTTTTATTGCGTGATAAATAAGATTGTTGTATGAAAACTGAAACCTTTAGGATAGCCACAAAACTGAAATACAAAAATAAATTAAAAGTCATACAAGATAAAATTTACCGCCACAATATTTCAAAATATAAGACAACTCAAAATTTAATCACAAACAAAACAACAAAAATTACAACTTTAACTAATTAAAACGTCTCGTTGGATGATCGGGAATACCTCGGATGATGTAACCCATGTGTTGCTAACGGGATTTCTTACGGTCTAAATGAAAGTGTGGAACTCATTCAGTTGAGTTTAGCAAATTCATCTGGACTAAGTGAATCCGATGAAAATAACGGTGTCGGGATGACGGAACCGTGGGATCTTAATCGGTTCTGTTTAATCAACTTTAAGATTTGTTTTAATTAAAACACTAAAATATTTGGATTCTAAGACTTTTCTAAACCAAAACACTTCTCTCATCTCCTGATTTATGATTTCTAAAACTAAACCTCGCGACAATAAGGAGCTTGGAGCACGATGGGCGAGCACGACCATCGTCAACAACGAAAACTTGGGTCTACATCAACAAAACCTTTCTTAGAAATTAAATAACAAAGCCATAGGACTTCGAGGTGGTTTGCCTAGTGCAACATAAATCCTCAACTTTTTGTTAGGTATTTGCATAGTTGTCTTATGCAGATTAAGCCCTAACCGGTCTTAGGATTCCGAGGTAGTTGTTTGGTACGACATAAACCCTCACATCTTCGAGGCTGTTTGTATGATTGTGTCATACAAATATAAGTTCTAATTAATTAAAACAGGCAGGATGAAACATTAAATAAACTCCCAAATCAAAGCCAAACAATAGGATAGTTTGGGAAGTTGCCAAGATTCTTCTTGGATCTCCAGCTTCCCCTACTTCTCTTCCTTTGGACTCCTGAAATAAACTGCTCCAAATTTGATCCATTCCCAATTGAAATTTCCAAAATCCAATTGTTTGAAAACCTTAAACTTTGAAATTCTTGAGAGCAAAACAACTGATCATTATCGAGAGTTTTCTTAAGTGTCTTCGGACATTTAGGATGTAATTAACTATAGGGGCTTGCCCTTATAGGGAACTTTACAAACCCATGTAATATAAACCCTGCTTAATTCCTTTATATTAAGCGGGGAACTCATCGACTTATAAAATTGGTTCGCAGACCAAACGGATGTCACAAATCTTCTAGTTTATTTAATCGAGCCCCATCATCAAGCAGTGTGTCTATTCTTTGGGATAGATACACGGTTTGTGGTGCGATGCTCGTTTATATAAACTATTTGGGATGTGAGATCGGTTTGATTTTACATCTTAAAATTTTCAAACTTAAAAATTATTTTCAAAAATCAAATGCTACTTTCCAAATTATATATATATACTTAAAATTAAATTTTAAAACCTAAAAAAAATACTCCGACAGAAATTTATATCATCTTCATCTCCCACTGTTTGGTAGTCATAAGGATTAGTTGGATCATCAGGCCTCCATGGAAGAAGAACATTTTCCCAACTCTCATATGGAACTTGTGATTGACTACATAACAGAAATATGGTGGACGGGTGTCCAAGCCCATATTTATATCCATGAATAAGTAATCCCAAAACTGATTTCACAATTATATTACCAATGTCAATCGGCCTCCCAATTTGAATACAGAAATTCAAAATGGCACTTTCCTTGGTTACCTTGCTAATCTTCAATGTTGGAAATAAATTTACTGAAATAAAGTAATGTCACTGCTTTGACACTGGATTTAGAGATGCAGATGGGAAACTAATATAGCCATTTTCTCAAATTTCCCAATCCTCATTCTCATTCGTCAAATAACGATACACATCATTCATATTATCACTTGTGGCATTGAAATTAGAATAATGGCAAATAGGTACATTCTCAATCATAAAGAGATCGTTAATTCTTGGAGGAGTGAATTACACAAACCTACCTCGCACAAATACGAACCCTTGGTTTAATATTTATATCCATGAATAAGTAATCCCAAAACTGATTTCACAATTATATTACCAATGTCAATCGGCCTCCCAATTTAAATACAGAAATTCAAAATGGCACTTTCCTTGGTTACCTTGCTAATCTTCAATGTTGGAAATAAATTTACTGAAATAAAGTAATGTCACTGCTTTGACACTGGATTTAGAGATGCAGATGGGAAACTAATATAGCCATTTTCTCGAATTTCCCAATCCTCATTCTCATTCGTCAAATAACGATACACATCATTCATATTATCACTTGTGGCATTGAAATTAGAATAATGGCAAATAGGTACATTCTCAATCATAAAGAGATCGTTAATTCTTGGAGGAGTGAATTACACAAACCTACCTCGCACAAATACGAACCCTTGGTTTATCCCTTGAAGATTTGTATGGAATTCTTTCACGACCGAAACAACTACGGCAGTGGTAGTGTAGCAAAGCACTTCCCAACGTCTCTCCTTAATTATCTCTTCAATTCTTATAGTAGGATTATCCATACCTCGATTTATGAAGCATCTTTCCTTAATAATCCTCTACTTCATCATCACTTTATTGAACAATCACTGTGCCTCGAAACTTATAAACTTCCTTCAGTTAAAAATGCGAGATCGAGGGGTTTCTATAGAGTAGGAATCCATGGGATGCGAATTGGGAATGGTAGTTTTTATTTTTCTGGAGTTAAGAAGTCTAAAATGGATTTTAGGGAGATATAAGGATGAAGATCCCGCTCAAACAGCTGAAACTCGCATTTTGAAACTTCAAAAATTGTAAACAGGTTTTGGGCACCGGCGGCACTCAATAGGGCGCCGGCGGCACTCAATAGGGAGCCGGCGGCGCTCAAACCTGTAAGTTCAGTAACTTCATTGTGATTGGGTGCCGACGGCGCCAGTGGTCAAAAATTCTCACTGAACTTCGTTTGACCCAAAATATTCCAATATCTCTATTTGATCCAACATTTATCAATTTTAAAAGTATTTAGGAGTAATTAGGATTCTAAAATAACTATCTAAAAAGCACAACTACAACAAACAAGCAAACACACCACAAAGATACATATGGGTTGTCTCCCATAAAACACTTAGTTTAACGTCGTCAGCCCGACAAACCATATAGTTAATCGAGATGACTCAGCATTAAAACCTCTTTGAGGTCAGGTTGAAACCCGTCAAAGTAAGGCTTTAGTCGATGCCCATTAACTTTGAAAATCTTTCCAGTATCAGGATCTTTAATTCAATAGCATCAAAAAAATGAACTTTTACAACTGTAAAAGGTCCTAACCATCTAGACTTGAGCTTTCCAAGAAAGAACTTCAATCTTGTGCTGTATAACAAAACTTTTTGTCCAAATTTCAATTTCTTTCTCAATATCTTCTGATCATGCCACAATTTCATTTTCTCTTTATAGATCATGTCATTGTTATAAGATGCATTTCTAATCTCTTCTAATTCATTCAATTGCATAAATCTTTATTCTCCAGCTTTTTTCAAAATAAAATTCAACTCTTTTATCGCCCAATATGCTTTATGCTACAATTCAATCGGTAAATGACAAGTCTTACCAAACACTAATCTATAAGGAGACATTCCAATAAGGTTTTTAAAAGCAGCCATATGAGCCCATAAAGCAGTATCTAATCAAGCAGACCAATCTAATTTATGATTATCTACAGTTTTCTCCAAAATTTTTTTAGTTTTACAATTAGACACTTCTGCTAAACCACTAGTCTGGGGATGATAAGCAGTAGAGATTCTATGAATAATATTATATTTCTCAATCAATCTCTTAATTTGATTATTCCTGAAATGGGTTCCACCATCCGTTATGATCACTCTCGGCATTCCATATCTTGTAAATATATTTTTCTTTAAAAATTTTGAAACACTCCGAGCATCACATCAAGGTAAAGCAATAGCTTTAATCCATTTTGAGACATAATCAACGGCAACCAATATATATAAATTTCCAAATTAAGGAGTAAATGATCCCATAAAATCTAATCCCCATACATTAAAAATTTCAACTTCCAAATTATAATTTAGAGGCATCTCATTTCTTCTAGAGATATTACCTACTCTCTGACATCTATCGCGTGATTTAATATATTTATAAACATCTCTAAAAAGAGTAGGCCAATAAAATTCAGATTGTAAAATCTTAAAAGCAGTTTTATCAGTACCAAAATGACCTCCAAATTTGGAATCATGACATCGTTGAATAATCAAATTAGTTTCTTGTTGTGACATACATTTCCTAATAATCAGATCCTTACACTATTTATATAGATATGGCTCATCCCAAAAATAAAATCTTGCATCATATTTAAACTTCTTTTGTTGTTGCCTTGTTAAATCAGATGATACAATATCACTTACAATATAATTCACAATATCAGCATACCAAGGCATATTGCTTCCTATAATAGTATAAAGTTGTTCATCAGGGAAAGTTTATGTAACTTCCTTCTCAAATTTAGATAATTTATCATACTCTAGTCTTGACAGATGATCAGCTATTTGGTTATCAGCTCCCTTACTATCAACTATCATAAAATCAAATTCTTGCAGTAGAAGTATCCATCTAATTAGTATAGGTTTCGCATCCTTCTTTTACATTAAATATTTGACAGTTGACTGGTCTGTATGCACAATACTTTTAGCTCTAATTAAATAAGGTCTAAAATTTTCAAAAACAAATATTATAGCTAATAACTCTCTTTCAGTAGTGGTATAATTAATTTGAACCTCATTAAGAGTTTTACTAGCATAGTAAATGACTTTGAAAACTTTATCATGCCTTTGCCCCAATGCTACTCTGATCGCATAATCACTCGCATCACACATAAGTTCAAATAGTTCCTCCCAATCTGGTGAAATAATTATAGATGCAGTGATTAATTTCTCTTTCAATAATTTGAAATCTCTCAAGCATTCATCATTAAAATCAAATTTTTTATCATTTTCTAAAAGTCAGCACAAAGGTTTGTTAATTTTAGAAAAATCTTTAATATATCACCTGTAAAATCCAGCGTGCCCTAAGAAACTCCTCACCTCTCTCACAGTAGTGGGTGGCAGCAATCTCTCAATCACTCTAATTTTAGCATGATCAACCTCACACCATATTCAGAAATTTTATGCCCAAGCACAATTCCTCCTGCAACCATAAATTGACATTTCTTCTAATTCAGAACTAAATTTGTTTTCTCACAGAGCTCCAAAACTTTTGCTAAGTTTTCCAGGAAAGTTTCAAATGAAGTCCCGAATACAGAGAAATCATCCATAAAAATTTCTATTCCATTATCTATCATACTATTGAAGATAGACATCATACATCTCTGAAATGTTGCAGGTGCATTACACAGTCTAAAAGGCATTCTTCAAAAAGCAACGGTTCCATAAGGGCTAGTAAATGTTGTCTTTTCTTTATCCTCAGGAGAAATATGTATTTGATGGTAACCAGTATATCCATCCAGAAAGCAGTAGTACTTATGTCCAACAAGTCTATCTAGCATTTGATCGAGAAAAGGAAGACGAAAGTGATCTTTTCTGGTGGTGGCATTTAATTTCATATAGTCAATACAAATTCGTCATCCATTAATTTGTCTTATGGGTATAATTTCATTACATTCATTCACTTCAATAGTCACTCCTCCCTCTTTAGGTACACAATGTATTGGACTCACCTAAGCACTATCCGAAATAGGATAAATAATTTCAGCATCCAGTCATTTTAAAATCTCTTTCTTAACTACTTCTTTCATTATTGGATTCAATCTTCTTTGCGGATCAACTCTCGGTTTATGTTCTTCATCTAATAAAATTTTGTGCATACAAATCGAAAGACTAACTCCTTTAATATCTGCCAAAGTTCTTCCAAAAGCTTTCTTGTATCTTTTTAAAATTTCCAACAACTTCTGTTCTTGATAATCGTTTAACTCCGAAGATACAATAACTGTCAGGGTAGATGATTCTCCTAAAAACATATACTTCAAATGATTAAGGAGAATTTTCATCTCAAGTTTAGGAGGTTTTATTATAGATGGAATTAAGCTTTTATTTCCACCTTCCATATTGTCTAATACTTTGAATCTCTCCTGAACATACTCCAAATCTTCATTCTTCCTACTATCTGAATTTTCTTCATTTTCAATTTCTTCTTCAAACATATTTTCATACTCTACTTCTTTTTCAAATATATTTTCAAAATGATCGTTTCTCAAATATTCACAGACCTCCATCCTAAAACATTCATTATCTTTTTCCATTAGGGATACTTCATAGATTTCAAAATATTAAAGGTCATCTCTTGATCATTAACTCTTATAGTTAATTCTCCTTTTTGAACATCAATCACTGCTCTTCCACTAGCAAGGAATGGTCTTCCCAAAATGATTGGAATTTCTTTATCTTCCACCTTATCAAGTACAATAAAATCCACAGGAAAGATAAATTTATCTACTTTCACTAACACATCTTCCACCACTCCTTTAGGGTAAGTAATGGAACGATCGGCCAACAAAGAATCACAGATGTAGGAGAAATTTCTCTTATTTCCAACCTTTTGAAAGTTGATAAAGGCATAAGATTAATACTAGCTCCCAGATCACATAAGGCTCTTCCGAAAAATTTTTCACCTATAGCACACGGAATAGTGAAACTACCAGGATCTTTAAGTTTTTTCGAAAGCTTCTTCTGAATAATTTCACTAAACTCTCCACTAAGTGCAACAGTTTCATGATCTGTAAACTTTCTTTTTTTTTGAATATCCTTCATAAACTTGGCATAGTCAGGCATTTGTTCTAATGCTTCAACAAAAGGAATATTTATAGTTAATTTCTTAAGGATCTCCAAAAATTTTCCAAATTTGTTATCCCTGTTTTGTTTCTTTAATCTTTGAGGAAACGGAGGTGGTGGTTTTTCAACAGTTATCTTCATTGGCTTAAGAGGATAATCTAGGTATGGATAAATCTTGTTTGAACCTTTTTCGATTTCCACCTTCTCCTTTTCTATTTCAACTTTTTTTGCACTCTAGTTTCCAATTCTTTTCCACTCCTTAATTGAATAGCCTTAAGTTGTTCCTTATTTTGATCTTTTGGATTTATCTCAACATTACTTGGAAGTGTTCCAGAAGGTCTGTTATTAAGTGCAGTGAAAATATGCCCCAATTGATTTTCTATATTTTTCATAGCAACACATTGAGCTTGTAATTGATTTCCCATATTCTGAATCATTTCTTCAGTAGACGACTTCTTATCCTTAAATTACAGGTTACTATTGAATCCAGGAGGATAAGATGGTCTAAAATTGGTATTTCCTTGGTTGTTCGAATTTCCAATTGAATTTATAGAATTGTTCCCCCTATGTGGGTTAACATTGACTTTGCTATTATTCCAATTGAAATTTGGGTGATTCTTCCAACTAGGATTACAATAATTCGAATAAGGATTGTTAGGTCTATTAATAACATTTAAAGTCTCATAAGGTGTTTGAGATTTTTTTATCTGTCCAAATGAATTTTCCTCCAACACTTGAGGTGGTTGAGACTAATTCATTCCATATTGATCTATTTTCTTAGAAAGGGCTGCAATTTGAGAAACTATCATAGTCATCATATCTGAATCATGAACACTAGCTACTCTCTTGGGATTTACTCATTCAGAGGGCCATTGAAAATTATTAGTAGACATTTCCTTAATTAATGTGTATGCTTCATCAAAAGGTTTTGACATTAACGATCCACCAGAAGCAACATCTATAATAGATCTCAATGATCTCACTAATCTGTTATAAAATGTTTGAATTATTAACCAATCTGGTAAAGCATGATGTGGGCACTTCCTAAGAAGATCTTTAAATCTTTCTCAAGCTTCATATATTGACTCTCCTTCAAACTGACCAAAAGATGTAATATCATTTCTTAGTTTAGCAGTCTTTGATGGAGGGAAATATTTTGATAGAAACCTCAGAGATAATTCTCCCCAAGTTCTAATAGATTCAGGTGCTAACGAGTTTAACCACGCCTTAGTTTTATCCCTTAATGAAAAAGGAAAAAGTCTAAGTCTGACAGCGTCACTAGACACTCCTTCATATTTAAAAGTAGCACGCAGTTCTAAAAAACTAGCGAGATGTAAATTTGGATCCTCATTAGGTGTTCCTCCGAATTGATTATTTTGTACCATTTGGATAATAGCAGGTTTAAGTTCAAATGAATTGGCAGCAACATCAGGATTTTGAATAGTTATGTGAATTTCGTCTGTTGTTGGGTTAGCATAATCTCTTAAAGGTCTTGGCAAATTTCTAATATCATTTCTATGATTATCTTAATTATTCGCCATTTCACAAGGATTTTCAGTTTGTTTTTTTTGTTTTCTAATTTTTATGACAGTACGCTCTAACTCCAAATCGTAAGGCACTAAACCTATAGATCCACTATGACGCATACACAATCGCACAAATATTTTTAAAAAGTAAACAAACACACAATTACACACTACAAAGTAAAGGTTTTCAGTTACTATATTATCAATAAATACCGTTTATACTTCCTTCCTTCCTTACTTAGTTACTTCGTTACCTTCCCCGGCAACGGCGCCAAAAACTTGACCGGACGATTTATAGACTTTTATTTTGCAAGAATTTATGAAATCAAATCTATATATGTTTATAATGCTTTTGTAAAGTCCAAGCATTCAATACAAGTATACGTATCGTATCAAGTAATACAGGGCTCTAATGGAGTCCTGGTTATCGATCCCACAGGGAAGCTACAAAGTAGAAGAAAGTGTTTCATAATAGGTAATGTAGCACTGAAATCCGATACTCAAATTGCACTTAAAGTTTAATGCTTACTTCTACTACCATTATGCAGAAAACAATAACATCAATCAAACTACAATTACTTCTAATAACTTTGAAAACATAATTAAATAACAAACACACACTAAGCTATATATTTGAAAGGTTTTTGATATATATAAGAAAAGTATGTTTCCTCTTGCAACAAGAATATGATGTGTGGATGATATGGAACAATTATCTATGTTATTGTGCCAAATAGGAGCATAAATGTTTCTTTACCCTTAAAAGAGTACCCCCTCTTCCAAGCATGAAAATAACATTGACATATCCTAAGTTTAGTCACTATATCTAAGGCTAGGCTGGGAGGATACCGGCTCTCACTACGGAGCTCCCACTCACCCTTCACCTGAAGGCTAACCTTCGAGTTTAGTTACTAATCCTAGGACCAAATTGGGGATCTCGATCTGTCACCTCGAAACCTCCAAGTGAAGTCCATCAAAACACATTTCCCTATTTATTTGCACTCACTTCCCATGAACTACGCAATTCATCCATGGAAATTGAATGGATTCTTCATTATTGTTGTAGAACACTAAATCCTTTCAGAATTAATGTTCAACAACATATTTTAACAACTCAATTGGTCAGATCAAAAAGTAAATTAAGTTCGAAATGAAAAACCATCACAATTTCTTCAATACATTAAAAGCACTTCAAATCCACATCAATTCATCATCACATCTCTATGCAAGGAGAAAGACAAAGGAGACTACTCAAAATTCATGAAGAAGATACAGTAAAACATGGATTTTATATATATAAGAAAAGTCATACAAACCACAAAAGAAAATACAACTTATCTCTTTCTCTTCCCCAATGTAATTCCCTTGAAGTTCCTTTGAATCCTTTTCTCTCTTCTTTGCAACACTTAATTCCCTCTTTAGAATGGAAAGGAAGAAGCAATCTCTCACTTTACTTCTTCTCCTTCACTCCTTAGAGAAGAATTCCTCTCAATCTCTAATTTCTACACACTTTTCTCCTAAGCCCTAACACTCAACACACACTCTCCGTCTCTAGAACTTCAGAACACACACTAAAAACCACAACATTTTCGTCCAAAAACAGTTACTTATAAGTTCTAAACGAATTCCCAAGAGTTTCCATAGGCATCCCCTCAAAAAGTCAGCAAAACTCTTCAAATTTAACTTCCACCGACATTGGGCCTCTATCGTCGAATTAATTGCTGAGTCTCTGTAAAATGGCACCGGAGGCACCAATTCTGGCGCCGACGGTGCCAAAATCTATTTTCCTCCTTTTTGCTCCTTTTTGCTCCGAATTTATTCCTTTTCGCTTCTTTTCGCTCCAATCACCGAAAATCATCATACCTGCAACAAATCATGAAAAATATCCTTTTTTAAAGTGCAATATCACCAAAAATGGGTAAAATTATATAACAAAAATAGTATATATTTTTGGTGCATCAGCAGTATACGTCCTAACTCTTTTAGGGTTCCGAGATCATTTTTGGGTATGTCGTAAATCCTCATATTTTTCTTTATTATTTGAATTATCGAATATTATACAAGTGTAAACCCTAATTTTAAAATATTTGGCAAGAGTAAACATCAAATAACTTCACTTTAAAATGAAAAGCCAAACTATATGATAGCTTGGAAAGTCGTTAAGGCCCGCCACAAGATCAGTGACTTCCCTACCTTTCATTTATTTGGATTCTATGATTACAGTTCATATTTGAGCCACTCTCATTTGACTTTTCCATTTAAATTTCTTGAAGACGAAACTTCTTATTATTATTGAGAGTTTCTTAAATGACTTCGGTCATTTAAGTTGTAACTAACTAGATGGGATTGCCCTTATGTAGAGTTAGGAACCTGATAGCTAATATTTATGCTTACGTTTTATATATTAAGTTATACTTCTTTTAAATGATGTCTCTTTCTTTACAACGACACCAAAAACTTGATGTCAATGCAAATGACAATTTTAATTGTTGTTATTATAAAATGGGATTCTACGCAAGTATAAACATCAATATCAAGCGATATAGGACTTTCTGATTAAGCCCCAACATATCTAACCACAGGGAAAAATGTTAAATATTCTTAAAAGAAAGAAAACAAAAAAATAACTTTTTTGCTTTTTAAGAAAGATCTTTCCCAAATCAAGAAGTAAATGCAAATAACTTAAATGCAAATTACCAAACTATATGATATCAATTTTTTTGGTAATTTTTTATAATTTGAAATGAAAGCAAACAACTAAATTTAACTAGATTTTTGTAAGTTTAAAGTAAATGCAAATAAAATATCTTTTTTCTTACTATGAATCAATAACAAATCATGGAATTCTGTTATGGAAGTATCTAAAATTTGTTGTGTCAAATAGGAGCAATTATATTCTTTACCCTTACTAGAGATGTTATAAAGAATATAGGTTAATCTAATGTTTTAGTAATCTTGAAGATGGGTTAGGTAGGTAAGATACTAGCTCTCACTCTAGAGTTTCCTCTTCTCCCTCCAACTGGGAGCTAACATCATGTATCAAGACATAAAACAATAAATCAAATTGGGGGCTTTATCCTGTCACCCTAAAGTCCTCCAATTCTACACCCTTCAAAGTATCTCCCTATTTATTTGCACTAAACCATATGGAATACATTCTTGCTCATATAATCTCATGTGATTCTTACCAATTGTTGACTGAAAGAATACCATATCGGTTCCTACATGTTCTCACAACATATATTAACATCTTAACTGGCCAAATCAAGAAGTAAATGAAGCGCAAGGTTTTGAATCATCACAACTTATTTTAACATTGATTTCCTATACTTCAAACAACTTCCATCCATAACTTAATTACTTCATCATTTCAAGGAAAAAGATAAAAAATCCTACTCATAATTCATGGATAAATACCATCATAACTTAGTTAAAAGTAGAAATCATAGTGAAAACACATGAAGTCTTAATTAAAATCATATGTAGTAAAAAAGATAAAGACTTATATGAAAATCCTCTCCACCAAACTCTTAAAGTTCTTTTGAAAACTTTGCTTTTCCTTACAATCTTCCTTAGAGGGTGGCACCCAACTCCAAGGACTCCAATTCTCTCTTCCAATCTTAATACAAACTATTTTAAAGTAATTAGAAATGGTGAAGTGGAGTGGTGTGTTACTAAAAGAACTCTACTACACAATAAACATAAACCACACACCCTCCAACAACAAACAATTTCTGATTTCCAAGTCTTCTTTTTATAATTTTCTAAAAGGTGCTTTCGTGTCTCTTTAAATTATGTCTAGATTCAATGAATCCTTCAAGAGATGCACCTATTCAAGAGTAATTTAAATTAATTTTGGTCCTAATAGGAAGTTACCCACGTTTGTACCAAAGGATGCCTTAAACACCCCTTCAAAATGGCGCCAAAAATTATTTAACTTCTCTAAAGTAACTGCCACGCGTAAGTGCAAGGTCTCGGCGCTTAGCCGCAAGGCTCCTGGCGTGTAAGCTCCAGGTCTAGGCGCTTAGCCGTGAGGCTTTGGCACGTAAGCATTAGGTTTGGGCGCTTAGCCGCCACATATCAATTTTTGCACATTTCTTCATTTTGCTCCAAATTTGATTCTTTTTCACTCCTTTTATCACATTCATCCATTTAATCATACATGCAAGAAAAATACACAAAATACATTCCATCAGAGTGCAATATCATCAAAAATAGGTATAAAAATGTGTATAAAAATATTATATATTTTAGGTGTATCAGAACTTAGGTAAAATAAACCCTATCTAATCTTCAATATTATATATGGGAACATGTCAGTCACATAAAAATGTTCACAGAACAAATGAATGTTATGAATTATTTAGTTCATATAATTGAGCTCACCATCAAGTAGTATGTCCATCTTTCGAGTTGGTGTATTACTTGTGGTGATGTGCTCGATTACTTAAACTATTAAATATATGATATCTTTTGGTCTCATTTTTCAAAATTAAAATTATATGTGTATTAAATTAAAACGTTTCAAAAGCAATTGATAGATCCTAAACGGCGACTGACACTTACCTACTGTTCTCCTCTTAGTTAGGATGTAAGTACATCTACATTCCTTTCTAACGAGACAGAGACATGACATTTTACAACTTCGAGAATTGGTATAATACCTCCTTTAATGGAATACGAAAACCATTCTCCTCTGCTAGTAGAATCTACTGCCCTCCTGACACGGAATTCAGACTTCCTCTAGCTTATCTGTTCTCCTCTTAGTTATGATACAAGTCCATCTGCATTCCTTCCTAACGAGATAGGGACCTGACATTCAACATCGTGAGATTTGTTATAAGACCTTCTTCAGTGGGATATGACATATGTTCTCTCCCTTGCCGGTAGGAGAAAAAGCCTTCGTGACATGGAGTCATAGCTTTCTTTTAGCTTATTTATCCTCCTCATAGTTATGTTATAAGTTCATCGACATTCCTTCCAAACGAGACAGGGACATGACTTTGAAACTTTGAGGTTGTTAAGAACTTTCGCTTGATGCTAACACCTTTTTCCCTAGCAAATTTTGAATGTGAATAAAAGACGTTCCTGGTGCGAAATAATGGCGTTCCCATTTACAATTAGCTGGCCCTCTTATATAATTTTTGCACCAGGACTCCCATGGTAATTTTAAATTAAATCTGACCGCTTCATAGAGCATTTTTGACATGTTGAAGTGTTTCGAGATTTCACCGGTTTGTTCGATCTATGCCAATATGTTCATCATACAATATGGTACATCGCACATATTAGGGGTCCTTTTGTTAACCTCACTTTTGTGAGGACTTACCCCACTTACCTTGCCCATGACCATAGACCAGGGTTGTGTCTTTTAGACCTTACTAAGGCAGGCCCAAGCCCTCAACCCTTGGTTGGGTTGGCTTAAGATTTGACTAAGTAAGGGACCCAATTTGACCCCCTTAGGTAAGACATGCATTGGGCCTCCCAAATCAACCCAAAACACTAGGAGCCTCTTCATATGCCCTAGAATCACTTTCAACACCAAATTCATATTGGGGATGGTTCAATCTAAATTGATCCTAACTCTTACCAGAGGCTTCCCTAACCCTACCAAACCGTAAAACTTAGACCTAAACCCTAATACACTCTTTTGAACCCAAAATTTGATGGCACCTTGGGATGGTCAAATTGAATTGGGTCAACACTAATTTTGGTCAAATATTAACCAATTGACAACCTTCCCATCCAATTTGGCTTCACCCAACATGGTCATGACACCACACCATGTGATGAACCCAATTGGTACCATGGGGGCAATCCCCTTAATTCATTTAATTAATTAATTAATTAAGGGGATCATTAAATTTAATTTAGGTCTATGCTTTGGGCTAAATCCAAACCAACTGAACCCCACCCAAGGAGGTTAACATACTAAACCTCCTAGGGGCTCAAAATTGACATTATAAGGTCAACCCTTATAATTCAGCTAATTATTTAGTTAGTTCTAGTGTTCATTCATATATAAGATTTGGATTAACATAAGCATGTTAGGTTAACCCAAATACTAAGATCCAAATCACCATAAAAGGGTCCTTAGCTCAAACCCTAAATCCAAAACCTAGGTCCATAGCTCACCAAGCTCATGACCCAATCTTCATGGGTCATCCATCTCTCAAATCAACCCATCAAGACACATGGGTGATTCATGACATAAAATAAAATATTCTAAAATAAAATCAAAATAAAAAAAAGTAGACAAAAGGGAATCACACTTAGTCATCCCCTTTACACTTGGCATCCATGTCCACTCCACCTTAATCCTCTCATGTTTGGATTAAGTTATACCACTGCTGAGCCCCAACAACAGCACCTAAACTCCCACAAATGCCCTCAAGCCATGGATATTCTCTCTCCTCAACCATTGGAGCCTCCATGGTCAAGGCTTACAAAAATGGGAAAATGGCACCACAAACTTATCCAAAGTCACTATCATGCCTCTACAAACTCCCTAAGGAGCCAAGCAAGCTTGTCCAAGCCATGTCAAGCTTCCCTAAAGCCTACCACGGTCACTTAAGAAGCATACCTGACACAACCGCAATTACGTAAGTAAAATAGCTTATAAAATTATGGCCGAACTAGACCCAAAATCTGATGAAGTGGCTAATGTACGATAATTAAAGATTAAAGTTTTTATACATATAAATCGTACACTAGGGGTATTATGCAAGTATACGTATCATTTCAAGTAATATAGAGTTTTCTTTTTAAAACTCCAGATATCGATCCCACGATGATTAATAAAGTTAAAAGAAAGAAAACTATTAATTAAAATCTTTTAAATTAAAAATATGCAGAATACGAAAATTGGCAAGTAATAAAATAATAAACAAAGATTCTTTCCCCATACAAAATATTCCATGATTAATTAGCAATTAAAATTAGTTGAGAACTTTAAAAATATGGTTTTGTGACAAATAGCAGCATATATATCCTTTACCCTTTGGTCCAGGTCATAAAAAATATTAGTTAGTTTTTAAAGATTGGATTAGGATGTATTATTAGTAGAAAGGGATGAATTTCTAGACTCTCACTTCTAGGTTCCCCCCAAATGGTTGCCTATGGTCTGGCCTACTAGTGACCCGTCACCTCTTTTGTAAAACCAAATTGAATGAATTTAGCCTGTCACACTAAAAACAAAAATCAATTCTACGCCCATTAAAAAATATCTCCATATTTATTTGCACCTCCTCTTTTAGAGAAATGTGATACATACAAGTTAAGAATTCTTAGCCCACTGTCAGATATTAAGAATTCTCCACAGTTTTTAACAATACAAGAGGCCAATTTGTAAAGTAAATTAAGATTAGGTACAATATCATCATAAATTTTTAGAAAATAAGAAATTAAATTCTTAAATTTGATTTAAATTTGTTATTAAATCATTTCATATTCGTAGGGAGAAAGAAAAGAAGACTACTCAGCAAGCATATAAATTACACCATAAATCATATTCATATAACTCAAATCCAAAGCACTAAACTTAAGAAACAAGATATAAATACTTATCTGGAATGTAATCCAAGTAATCCTTTAAAGTTTCTCTGACTCCACAGACTCTAACAGGACTTTAACTCACGAATTCACACTAAACTCTCACTAAAATAAAGAAGAAAAGAAGAAGACACTTTACTTAACAACTCTTACTTAATTATTTACTAATTGATTCTCCCTCCCCTTTGCTATAGAAATGGTCCTCTATTTATAGATCTACAGAAATGACCAAGAGTTGCTTAAGACACCTCTTCAAAATTCGTCCACATTTAATGAATGTTCTAGAAATTAACTGTGGCGCCTAGGCGCCAGGATCTGTGCGCGAATGGACGCATCCCTTCACATTTAGGTCACACCTCTTAGTTTAATAACTGCTCTCCCGTGTCTATATTCATTGTATCTTATTTATAACATTTGGTAATTTGTCCAGAGGCTTCTAGATTGGTTCTGAAGCGTCAATAATTATCCAATAACCGTCAAGAAATCTCTAGAATCATTCTGTTGTGTCTGGCGCCTAGGCACCAAAATCAGTCTCTTTGCAATTTTACTCCTTTTGGCTCATTTTTGCTCCTTTTTAACTCTTTTTCTTCATAAACTAATTTTGTTGTACCTGCAACTAAAACATGAGAAATACCTTTCATTAAAGTGTAATATCCTTAAAATATTAATAAAAATTTGATATAAAATTCTAAGCAATTTTAAGGCGGATCAATACCCAAGAACCCTAAAGACACATTGAATTCCCTATACAGCCCCCAAATTCCCTTGCTCCCAACAGCAAATGGGTTCCCCTTGAACTAGGCATTTGATTCCCCATCTTCTTAGGCCACTAGGTCCACTAGAAAACTCTAATATTTCAACCCTAAGCTAGAATAACTTTCGGTCTACATGAACACATTCAAAACTTAAACATAAACCTTCCAAAAGCTTCCTAGGACCTCCATGACTCTTTCCTAATCAAAATTAGGGTTTCTCGAGGTCATTATCCCATCCCAACACCAATTTGGGCCACCATTTAGCCTAGTGATCACAGAAAAATACATCAAGAAATTCATATCTATTTTTGATGAAATTGCACTTTAAAGAAAGGTATTTTCTTTATTTTATTACAGGAATAAAGATTTATAAGTGATGGAAGCAAAAAGCATGAAATGGAGCAAATTTGGATCAAGAAGGAGGAAATTCATGCAAATATAACTACTTCGCCGACGACGAGATCGAGGCCGCCGACGGCGAGATCGTGAGGAGAAATTTCTGAAGGAATTATAACTATCTCGCCGACAGCGAGCCCGAGCCCGCCGACAGCGAGATCGCGCGGTTTGAAGACCTTCTAGAAGCTCCGATGAAGGCAGGGTCGTTTCCCGCCGACGGCGAGCTAGTTCAAAATGCATATACATTGAACCTGGACACTTTTTGAAGAGGTGTTTAAGCACCCCTTGGACTTTTACTTACCTCTATAAATAGAGGCCGAATTCTAGTGTCTATTTTAGAGAGTCTTAGTCTCTTTTCATTTTCTTAAGTGTCATTTGTGTGAGTTTAATTTAGTTTGAGTGTGTTTAGTGAGTTTATTAGTTTAATTGAGTGTTATTTAGTTGCTGTACTAGAAGGAAAAGTCAAAGGAACTTCAAGGAGTCTGCTTGGGGAGGAAACTAAGATAAGTATCTTTGTTTATTGTTGTTAACTTTAAATAAAATCCATGCTTTGTTTTATTCCCATGCATTCTGAGTAGTTTTCTTAGTTTTTCTCCTTGTTTATGAAAATTATGCAGATTGATGAAATTAAATAGAAGCACCTAATACAATATAAATAAATTGTGATAATTTTTACTTAAAACTTAATTTACTTTCAATCCGACCGATTGAGTAGTTAAAATATGTTGAATTATCAACTATAGTAAAAATTACATCCAATATTCAGGGAAGTCAAAAGCCTTGGAAGGCGGGTGCAAATAAATAGGGAAATATTAATTATCGAACGTAGAATTGAACATTTTAGTGTGACAGACTAAAATACTCAATTCGGTCCTACTGTTTGAGAGCTGAAGTGTAGATGTTAGCCCTCAGGTGAGGGGAACGTGGGAGCTACGAAGTGGCGGCCGGTATCCTCCCGACTAGCCGCAGATTCGGTAATCAAACATAGGATTAGTCAATGTTCTTTGCACCTGGACCAAAGGGTAAAGAATAGGAATGCTCCTATTTGTCACAATACAATTAAAATCTTACTTAAATTCATCATTCACTTAATCTTCTAAAAACAAGGAGAATGATACTTTTTTCTAAATTATTTAAATCAACTTATTTCAAGCATTAGTTTACTTTAGTTGCGATAGTTACTTTTAATTTCAGTTTACTATATTAGTAAGTAATTCCTTTAAATTTAGGCGATAACAAATGCAGTTAAAAACTTCCCTGTGGGATCGATAACCGAGGACTCCACTAGAGCCTCGTATTACTTGATACGATACGTATACTTGTGTAGAATCCACATTATACATTAAATCATATATCTATATTTAAAGCGGAATCGAAGTTTTTGGTGTCGTTGCTATAAACATAAATTGCATACATATTAAAAGTGGGTCGAGTTTTTGGCGCCGTTGCTTGGAAGTAAATAAATTATTTACTAAAGTAACGGACTATTTTATTTTATAAAATTGTATGCGAAAATTTGGAAATGAAAATTTAATACCTTACGATTCAGAATTAGAGCGTACAATTAAAAGAATTAAAAAAAACAAAAAAAGAGAAATTATAAATTTAACACAAATGGCAAATATACTTGAAAATGAAAATATAAATCAACCAAGACCATTACGAGATTATGCCAACCCTACATTAGATGAAATTCATTTAACTATTCAAAACCCTGATGTAGCTTCTAATTCATTCGAACTTAAACCTGCAATTATCCAAATGGTACAAAACAATCAATTTAGTGGTTCACCTACTGAAGATCCTAATTTACGTCTTGCTAGTTTTTAAAAACTATGTGCTACTTTCAAATATGAAGGAGTATCTAACGATGCTATTAGACTTAGACTTTTTCCTTTTTCTTTAAGGGATAAAGCGAAAATGTGGTTAAATTCGTTAGCACATGGATCTATTAAAACTTGGGGAGAATTATCACAAAAATTTCTATCCAAATATTTTCCACCATCTAAAACTGCTAAGCTTAGAAATGATATAACTTCTTTTAGTCAGTTTGATGGAGAGTCAATATATGAATCTTGGGAGAGATTTAAAGAAATTCTTAGGAAATGCCCACATCATGCGTTACCAGATTGGTTAATTATCCAAACTTTCTATAATGGATTAGTAGGATCTTTAAGATCAATCATCGATGCTACTGCTGGAGGATCATTAATGTCAAAACCATTTGATGAAGCCTATGCACTAATCGAAGAAATGGCAAAAAATAATTTTCAATGGCCTGCTGATAGAATGAATCCAAAAAAATAGCTAGTATTCATGAAAATGATGCAATATCTATGTTAGCTTCACAAATCGCTGTTGTATCTAAAAAATTAGATCATTTTGGAATGAATTACTCTCCAACTATAACAGAAGAAAATTCATCTGGACAACTTATAGAATCTCGATCTCAATATGAAACAATTAATGCGATTAACAACAAACCCAATAATCCTTATGCAAATTATTATAATCCTGGATGGAAAAATCATCCTAATTTTAATTGGAATAATAATACAACTAATCAACCTTGGATGAATAATATGACACAACAATTAGAAAATCCACTTAATCAAGGAAATCCTAATTATAAACCTAATTATCCACCTGGATTTAATAATAATAACCCTCAATTTAAAGATAAGAAATTATCTATAGAAGAATTAATATTAAATATGGGTCAACATTTACAAAATCAAGGAAATCAATTACAAATACAAGGAAACCAATTACAAAATCAAGGGACAACTATAAAAAATATTGAAACTCAACTTGGACATATCGCTACTGCACTTAATAATAGAATACCTGGAACATTTCCTAGTAATGTGGAAATAAATCCCAAAGACAAGGGAAATGAACAAATTAAAGAGATACAATTACGAAGTGGAAAAGAATTAGAACCTCGAATTCAGAAAGAACTTAAATGTCAAAAAGAGGAAGTGGAAATTGAAAAGGAAAAGAATCAACAAGATCCAAATTTAAAGAATCCTTTAATACCTATGAAAATTTCTGTTGAAAAACCTCCACCACCATTTCCTCAACGACTAATTCAACATAAAAAAGACAAACAATTTGCTAAATTCCTTGAAATTTTGAAGAAATTAACGATAAATATTCCTTTCGTAGAAGCTTTAGAAAAGATGTCAAACTATGTAAAATTCATGAAAGATATTCTAAATAAAAAAAAGAAAATTTACAGATAATGAACTGGTTGCACTTAGTGAAGAGTGTAGTGCTATTATTCGAAAAAAACTTCCGAAAAATTAAAAGATCTCGGTAGTTTCACTATACCCTGCAGTTATTGGAGAAAAATTCTATGGAAAAGCTTTGTGTGACTTAGGAGAAAGCATCAATCTAATGCCTCTATCAATTTTCAAGAGATTAGGATTGGGAGAAATTTCACCTACTTCAGTAACTCTTCAGTTGAGTGACCGTTCTGTTACATATCCTAAGGGAGTTATTGAAGATGTATTAGTAAAAGTAAATAAATTTATCTTCCCTGTAGATTTTATGGTTCTAGATATGGAAGAAGATAAAGAAATTCCTATCATTTTAGGAAGACCATTTTTAGCCACTGGAAAAACTATGATTGATGTTCAGAAAGGAGAATTAACTATGAGAGTAAATAACCAAAAAGTAACTTTTAATATAGCTAAATCAATGAAATATCCTGTGCTAGAAAAAGATGATGAGTGTTTTCGAATGGAAGTACTTGATCATTTACAAAAAGAACATTTTAAAGAATATTATGAAGAAAAATTAGAAAAAGAAAATATTGAATTAATTGAAAAAGCCGATATAAAGGAAGAACTAGATTATATTCAAGAGAAATTTGAATTTTTGGATAACACAGAAAATACTGAAAAAAATATAGTTCCATCGATTATTAAACCTCCTGAACTTGAGTTAAAAATGTTACCTAATCATTTAAAATATGCTTACTTAGGTAATTCTTCAACTCTACCAGTTATTATTTCATCTGAATTAAATGAATCTCAAGAACAAAAACTTTTAGATACGTTAAAAAAATATAAGAAAATTTTTTGTTGGACTTTAGCAGATATTAAAGGAATTAGTCCTTCAATCTATATGCACATAACTATTTTAGATAATGAACATAAACCTAAAGCCGATCCACAAAGGAGATTAAATCCAATAATAAAAGAAGTAGTCAAGAAAGAAATTTTAAAATGGTTAGATAATGGTATTATATATCCTATTTCTGACAGTGCTTGGGTAAGCCAAATTTACTGTGTACCTAAAAAAGGAGGGGTGACTGTCAAAGCTAATGAAAATAATGATCTTATTCCTATAAGACAAGTTACTGGGTGGTGAATATGTATTGATTATAGAAAATTAAACGCAGCCACTAGAAAAGATCACTTCCCTTTACCATTTCTAGACCAGATGTTAGATAGATTAGCCGGACATAAGTATTTTTGTTTCTTAGATGGATATACTGGTTATCATCAAATACAAATTGCTCCCGAGGATCAAGATAAAACTACATTTACTAGTCCTTATGGAACTTTCGCTTTTCGAAGAATGCCTTTTGGATTATGTAATGCACCTGCAACATTCCAAAGATGTATGATGTCTATATTTAGTAAATTAATTGATAATGAAATAGAAGTATTTATGGATGATTTCTCCGTATTTGGAACAACATTTGACACATGCTTAAATCATCTTGAAAAAGTATTTGAAGTATGTGAGAAAACTAATTTAGTTCTTAATTGGGAGAAATGTCAATTTATGGTTACAGGCGGCATTGTATTAGGGCATAAAATTTCGGAAAAGGCATGGAAGTAGACCCTGCAAAAATTCAAGTAATAGCTAAATTACCACCTCCAACTACGGTGAAAGGGGTAAGAAGTTTTCTTGGACATGCTGGATTTTGCAGGCGCTATATTAAAGATTTTTCAAAAATTACTAAACCTCTATGCCAACTTCTTGAAAAGGACAAGAAATTTGAATTTACAACCGAATGCCTGAATGCTTTCGAATTATTAAAAGATAAATTAGTTACAGCACCTATAATAGTTTCACCTAATTGGGAGAAACCATTTGAGCTTATGTGTGATGCTAGTGATTATGCTTATAGGAGCGATTCTTGGGCAAAGATATGATAAGATTTTCAAAGTTATATACTACGCTAGTAAAACTCAAAATGATGCTTTGAAATAAATTATACGATTCTCGAAAGAGAATTGTTAGCAGTTGTATATGCTTTTAAAAAATTTCGACATTATCTAATAGGAACTAAATGTATTGTGCATACTGATCATTCTGCTATAAAATATTTAATGCAAAAGAAAGATTCTAAACCATGATTAATTAGATGGATATTATTAATGCAAGAATTTGATTTTGAGATAATTAACAAAAATGGAACTGATAATCAAATTGCAGATCTTTTATCAAGATTAGAAAATCATGAATTATCTAATATTGATAATGAAATTTTAGACGGTTTTCTCGATGAACAACTTTATAATATTAATGAGTTGAAAATACCTTGGTATCTCTGATATAGTAAATTATATTGTAAGTGACATTTTACCACTTATGTTAACTTTGCAACAACGAAAAAAATTCATTCACGATACTAAATCATATTTTTGGGATGAACCATACTTATATAAGCAATGTAAGGATCTAATTATTAGAAGATGCGTGCCTTATGAAGAAATTGAACCAATTATTCAAAAATGTCATGATTCTGATTTTGGAGGACATTTTGGGACAAATAAAACTGCTTATAAAGTTCTACAATCTGGATTCTACTGGCCTACTATATTTAGAGATGTATATAGATATATAAAAACCTGCGATAAACGCCAAAGAGTAGGAAACATATCGAGAAAAAATGAAATGCATCTGAATTTTATATTAGAAGTTGAAATTTTTGATGTTTGGGGATTAGATTTCATGAGACCTTTTATTCTGTCATTTGGAAACTCATATATATTAGTAAGTTGTTGATTATGTTTCCAAATGGATTGAAGCACGAAGCTTTATCTAGGTGTGATGCTAAAAGTGTTTCAAAATTTTTAATGAAAAATATTTTTACTAGATTTGGAATGCCGAGAGTGATTATCACCGACGGAGGAACTCATTTTAGAAACAAATATATTCACAAACTAGTAGAAAAATATAATATTATGCATAAGATATCAATCGCTTATCATCCACAAACTAGTGGATTAGTCGAAGTTTCTAAACGAGAGATTAAACGTATATTAGAAAAAGTCTGTAAATCCTAATAGATCAGACTGGTCTATAAGACTAGACACTGCATTATGGGCATACAGGACTGCTTATAAAACTCTGATTGGAATGACTCCTTATAAGCTTATATATGGAAAAACTTGCCACTTACCAGTTGAAATAGAACATAAAGTATATTGGGCGATTAAAGAATTAAATTATAATATGAAAGAAGCTGGTGAGAAGAGATTGTTGCAATTAAATGAATTGGAAGAACTAAGAAACGAATCATATGATAATGATAGGATTTATAAAGAAAGAATGAAATTATGGCATGATCGGAAAATTAATCAGAGAAATTTTGAACCAGGACATGAAGTTTTGCTTTATAATACTAGATTGAAATTATTTCCTGGGAAATTGAAATCTCGATGGTTAGGACCTTTCACCATAACTCAAATATTTTCATATGGAACTATAGAAATTGAAGATAAAAAAATAGGACATAGATTTAAAGTAAATGGACATAGATTAAAACCATATTTTGAAAATAGACGACCAAATTTTAAAGAGGTTTTAATGCTTAGTCAACCTGAACACTAACTGAATTAGGTTGGGCTGACGACGTTAAACCAAGCGCTTTATGGGAGGCAACCCATAGTAGTCTTTTATTTTAAAATGTCTACAGATGAGTGAGTTTATATTATTAAAAAAAATCTTACTACTCAAATTTTTATTAGAATCATCACAAAAATTGAACCTATTAGATGAGATCAGAAAATATTCGAACTAGAGCGAAAATAGGCGATTTTTACGAATCTCGCCGACAGCAAGCTCGAGCCCGCTGACAGCGAGATCGTGGACCATTACTTCATTCAGTTTTATAACTAAGTCGCCGACGGCGAGGAACTTCCCGCCGACGGCGAGGCGAGTTGAAAATTTGGTTTCTTAAAGATTTTTCGTGCGGTTTTGGACGGATCTAAGCCATTCCTTCGTAAGAAATTATTCCAAATCCGATTTTACACCATTTTCTTCCTTAGGAACGACTAGAGACCAATCCATTCCATACAAAATGGCCTCCAAATTCCTAGAAACCACAAAAACTGAAGTTTTCAACTGGAGAAAATTCGTCAGTTCGGAGGCACAGCAAATCTTCAACAAAGGCTTGATAAAGAAAAGACTTATCAAAGAAAGAGGATTCGTCAATAGAGGAGTAGAGAATTCTACTACAAAAATCGAAGAAATGATCGCACAGCGGCATTGGGAGGTATTTTGTTACACATTGGGATATTTTGAAAAATTTTTGATTTTCACCATGAATTTCTTCTACATTGGGATATTTTGAAAAATTTTGAAATGTGAAGAAAACACTTGGAAGAATTTCATAGAAATTGATTTAAATGGATTTTAGTTGTTGTAGGAAGCCTTCTTAGTAATATTTTAGAGTTTAGTTAAAATTTTTGTAAATTTCACAGATCGAGAAATGGCTCCACGACAAAAGCGACGAATAGATTATGATGAAACCCGATTCATTAATGCAAGAGCACAAACTCGATATTTTTAAAATATTAAAGCAAGAAAGTGCATACAAGATCGTGTTTTCAAAAATCCTGGAGGAGAAGTAGAGCGAGTTATAAAGGAGCGAGGATGGGAAAACTTCTGTTACGTGACCAACAGAGCAGTTGTAGAAGTTGTGAAGGAATTTTATACGAACTTAACACAGGCTGAAGATGCACCGGTTAAGGTTAGAGGATTTTTTGTAGATTTCGCTGCTAGAATAAACACTTGTTATGAAGTACGAGACACCTACACCAGCGAGTATGAAACTTTTGGAACTATGGAAGGACCACTGGAAGAGGTGATCGACTTTCTCACCGATGGGAAAGGAGTCCGGAAGATAAAGCGGCGGGAACGGGTAAACTTCCCTCTCTACATGCTAAATGCAACATCTAAAGCCCGACATTATTTTATTTGTTCTACTTTGTTACCTACCTACCACCATAGTGAGGTAACAAGAGATAGAGACGATTCGAATTTCGTATTCGAACCGGAAGAGTATTAATATGGGAAATATTATATATAAAAACATATTAGCCACTGCTAGAAATGAAAGTGGAGGAGGACTAGGACATCCTGATCTTATCTATGCACTTTGCCAATTATCTGGGGTAGAGGCAAGAGATGATGAGGAATGGATAGATCCTATGAAACCCCTTACTCAGGCTAATATAAAGAAATATGAATCCCACGAAGGATGGAGATCTGGAACAAAGGATTATGTACCTTCTTCAAGTAGAGATATACCCTCTACTAGTTATGAACCACCCCCTCAGTACACCACAGATTCAGTAATCAAACATAGGATTAGTCAATGTTCTTTGCACCTGGACCAAAGGATAAAGAATAGGAATGCTCCTATTTGTCACAATACAATTAAAATCTTATTTAAATTTATCATTCACTTAATTTTCTAAAAATAAGGAGAATGATACTTTTTCTGAATTATTTAAATCAACTTATTTCAAGCATTAGTTTACTTTAGTTGCGATAGTTACTTTTAATTTCGATTTACTATATTAGTAAGTAATTCCTTTAAATTTAGCTGATAACAAATCTGTTAAAAACTTCCCTGTGGGATTGATAACCAGGACTCCACTAGAGCCCTGTATTACTTGATACGATACGTATACTTGCGTAGAATTCACATTATACATTAAATCATATATCTATATTTAAAGCGGAACCGTTGCTATAAACATAAATTGCATACATATTAAAAGTGGGTCACCTAGCTTACAACTAGGGTCAATTTCAGCTCAAATTGACAGGAGAAGCTTCGTGGTGCTAAGGCGATTTTCTATGTCAAGCCCAATCGGGGATACACCTCTTGGGATAAGGTATGAATTAAAATAGCTAAGTTTTATCTCGGGTTTGGTCTTTTGTGAATGAAATGAAGACATCATGCTTATCAAAACATATGGTGTGTTCACCTAGCTTAGATGAAGCTATAGGAACAAACCGCGGGTTTTTTGGTTGAGAAACGAGAGAGATCTTAGGGCTAGATCATGAGTGGTACGCAATTCTCTATCTCATTAGAATGATGAATCGATGCCATCCTTTTCTATGTATTCGAAATGGACGGTGAGGATCGAGTCGAACCAGCGAACCTCGGAGGGGAGGAACACCGGGCTGCGGGACAACGAACATTGACGTGGGTAGCGCAATGATTCAAAGTGGGTCGTGTGGACTTTCGACGGTGCTGAGGATGGCATGGCACTAACTGGGTTCAATAGGAAAAATCAATTTTCTTATTCAATTAAATCCAAGGAATTAAATATAACTTTAAAAATGCATTATTTTGTGTAGAAAAATCACAAAAATAAAATAAAATACCTTTGAACACATTAAACATAGGGAAAAATAATAATAATAAAATTTAAAATAATTAGATTATATTTAATTTTTAATTTATTGAGTACTTCAGAGAGTATTTTATTTATTGAAAATAAAATATAAACCCAAAAAATTTAAAAATTTCAGAGATTGTTGCCGCCACCCTTGGGAACATTTCTTGATTTTTCCAAGTCAAGGGCATTCCCTAATTTTAAAATGAAAATTTTTCTACCAATTTTAAAATTATTTTGAAATTTATTTATAAAAAGAACATAAATCGAACAATAAAAATGGAAATTGATAGGAAAATTCGAGAAGATAAAATCGATCCTTAAAATATTAATTTTCACTTTAAAAACCCTAAAATGAAAAATTAGAAAACTAGGAGTAAAATTATAAAAAATTAAAATTTACACTTTAGCCCAAATTTGTTCCTAAACTTGGTATAACATTAAACCAATCTTGGTCCCTTGCTCCTAAGGGATTAAGAGCTTGGTTATCTTTTTAACCATGAGTTGTCCCTAATGACCTAGGTCTAGCCTAATTTGAACATAAATCTGGTTTGGGCTCAATCTAACTTAAGCCTAGACCTATTAGGCTTAACCTAACTTAAGCCTAGACCAATTAAGCTTAACCTAACTTAAGCCTAGACCTAATAGGTTCATAACTAAGATTAAGCCTAAGTTTGTATTAGGTCCAAATCTAAACCTCTTTTTATCTAATCCAATTAGACTTAAAACTTAAACCCTGAGTTTAATTTAATTTAGGCTAAATCCATGAATCATAGGTCCAACCGAAATTGGACCTAGCCACCTTTTAAAAGCAACCTACATTGAGCCAAAACCTTAGGTCCAACCTAAATTGGACCTATCATGAAACATAAGTTTAACCATCATTAGACCTAAATCAAAATTTTAGGTCCAACCTAAATTGGTCCTAACTTCATTCCTAAGTTCAACTCACCTTGATCTTAGCATAATTCTGAACTCAACTAAGTCTAACACAAATTAAATTTAGTTTCAAACCATAGGTACAACCCATATTAGACCTAGCCACCTTTTAGGTTCATCCTATATTGAACCTAAACCTTAGGACCAACCAAAATTGGACCTAACATAAACCATAGGTTTAACCAACATTATACCTAATCCAAAATTTAAGGTCCAACCCCAATTGGACTTAACTCCATCCCCAAGTCCAACTTACTTTGGAATTAGCATACTTCTGAACTCAACTAAGTCTAATCAAATTAGAATTAATTTCAAACCATAGTTCCAACCCAAATTAGACCAAGCCACCCTTTAGGTTCAACCCACACCTGACCCTAAATCTTAAGATCAACCTCAATTGAACCTACGATGAACCTTAGGTCTAATTCATCCTAGAACTAACCTAAACCCTAAATCTAACCTACATTAGACTTAGCCAACATTTTTTAGGTTCAACCTGCATTGAACCTAAACCCTAAGTCTAACATACATTAGGCTTACTCAACCTTTTTAGGTTCAACCTACATTGAAGCTAAACCCTAAGTCGAACCTACATTAGACTTAACCAACTTTTTTAGGTTCAAGCTACATTGAACCTAAACCTTAAGTCTAACCTACATTAGAATCGGACAAATTTTTTAGGTTCAACCTACATTAAAAATAAGCCATAAATCTAACCTACATTAGACTTAGCGAACTTTTTTTTAGTTACAACCTACACTGAACCTATAACCTAAGTCTAAGCTAACTTAGACTTAGTCTAATTTGAACTTTCTGTAGGCCTAGCTCAATCTAGACCTACCTTAAGTTCGGACCAACATGGACTTGGTCACACATAAGATCTTTGGGTCTACTTTAACATAGACCTAATTTAACTAATTCATTAGGTCAACTTAACCAAACTCGTGTTAACCCAATTCAATTGAACAACCGAGTATACCCAACCTAATTTGGGTTAAACAAAATTAAATAAATCACTGGGTCAACACGACACAACTCGGTTTAACCCAATTCAATTAAATCATCAGGTGAACCTGAACTAATTCAGGTTCACCCAATTGAATTGAACCATCGGGTCAACTTGACCTAATTTAGGTTCACCCAACTCAATTGAACCATCTGGTCAACCCAACCAATTTTGGGTTAACCCAAATTAACTAAATAATCGGGTAAACCTGACCTAATTTGGGTTAACTCAAATCAACTAAATCACCGAGTCAACCCGACCTAACTCATGTTAACCCAAATCAATTAAACCACCGAGTCAACCCAACCTAACTTGGGTTAACCCAATTCAATTAAACCACCAGGTCAACCGTACTAAGTTTGGGTTAACCCAAATCAATTGAATCATTGGGTCTACCCAACCTAATTCGGGTTAACCTAAATCAACTAAACCATCAATCCAATCTAACCTAAATCAAGTAAACCCCAATAAACTAAAACATTAGGTCAACCTGACCTAACTCAGGTTAACCTAAATTAACTAAATCAATGGGTCAACCCGAGCTAACTCGAGTTCACCCAGTTCAATTGAACCATAGGGCCAAATTGACATAACTCGGGTTAGCGCACTTTAGTTAAACCATTGGGTCAGCCCGAGCTAGCCCAAGTTAACCCAAATCAACTAAATAATTGGGTCAAAACCAAATCAACTAAATCACCAGGTTAACCCGACCTAACTTAGGCTAACCTAATTTAATTGAACCACCGAGTCAACCCCAAATTAATTCAGGTTAACCCAACTCAATTGAATCATCGGGTTGGGTTAACCTAAATCAACTAAATCATTGGGTTAATCCAGCCTAACTCAGATTAACCTAAATCAACTAAATCATCAGGTCAACCCAACCTATCTCAGGTTAACCCAATACCACTGCATCACTGGGATATTCCGACCTAACACTGGTTGGCCTAAATTAAATGAAACCACCGAATTGACCAAACCAAATCAAGTAAATTATTGCATCAACCCGACCTAACTCGGGTTAACTCAAATCAACAAAATCATCGGGTCAACTCGACCTAACTCGAATTAACCCAAATAAACTAAATCACTCAGATAACCCGACCCAACTCAAGTTGACCTAAATCTACTGAAATCATCGAATCAACCTGATCTAATCCAGGTTCACTCAAATCAACTGAACATCTGAGTTAGCCCGATCTAACTTAGATAAACCCAATTCAACTGAACTTCCAGGTCAACTTAACCTAACTCGGGTCAATCCAAGTCAATCTTTCCTCGGGTCAATCATATTTAACTCTGATCGATCTGACTTGAGACTCAACTTCGAGCTTAAGTCTCAAACCAAGTTCAATCATAGATTAAGTCTAATCCAACTTAGACATAAAAAGAAATTCAAGTCTAAATTAATTTAGACTCTAAGTCTGAAATAACTTAAACTTGATTTAATTCGGGAGGCTTATCTCAGATCAACTCAACTTAACTTAAATAGATATTAAATTAACCCAACTTGATTTGACTCGGCCTACCCTAAGCCAATCTAAATCAGATTTCAATCAAACTATGCCCACCTGGGTCAATCCTATTAAACTTTGGTTAACTTAAACAAAGTTCAAGATTGTTCGAGGGAAAAAACAGACTAATTTAGGTTAATTTAGATTATCTAGAAGCTCATCTTGGATCAGTTCAACTTAACTTGAACTAATCAACTTAGACTTCTTGTATGAGAACAAAAGTACACTTAGCCTTGATCGAGGACTATTTGGGTTAAGGTATCACTCTAACTTAAAACAAAATGACATAAAATTCATCCTAAAAGATATTAAAATTTAACCCTAAGAATACAACTTAGTTTGAGAAGATATTTTGGAGTAGCTAAGCCATGGATGATAAAAAAATATCTTTGAGTGATTTGTGACTAATCAAACCATGAACCTCAATGAACCCGAGACGATGAAACCATGAGGACTTAACCGTGTCATTCCCAAATGATAAAAATAAAATAATAAACAAAATTAAAATTTAATTGACTAAAGAGTCTTAAGCAACCTAAAATTGCATCCTCTAAACTCCAAAAAAAGACATTAAACCCCATGCCAGCAAGAAAGGGCGATCTTGTGCTAGACTCTAGTGATCTCTTGCCTACAGAGGCACGCTAACTCCCATCGTGTCCCAGATCACATTCCGTGAATCGAAAGGCGGTAGACTCATCCATCAGCTCCCCCCGTAGATGTGGTGTAATTTGACGAAGAACCTAACGAACAAAGATCACCAAATGTAATTTAAACCCCAGATATCTGGGTCTATGAACATTTATTCAACGTCACAATCTATAGTTGTTGATAAGAATCTTCTGGTCAGATTATGTTTGATTACCTCTCAGACTAAGTAGATCAAAGTTCCCGATAACCCCGGGATGACGGAGCCATGGACATTCCGACCGGGTTGTATAAAATTAAAATATTAACAAAAAATATAATTTTCTTCTGACTTCGTTTTGTAGGGTTGTTGAAGATAAAATGTGGATTTTACCATAAATTTACTTTACATATTATTAAGGTGTGCTAACTTTAATTTGCAGGAACAATGATTCGAGGAACTTAAAATCTGGAGCAAAGGATGAACCCCAACTAAACCATCAATAGCAAAAAAAAACTCTAGAATAGTTCAGAATCTTCAGGAATCTGCTACCTTTAGAATAGGACTTTGACATTCCTTTCCTTGATAACAATACTTAAACCTTCTGAGAACCAATTGGAAACTAAATCAGAAGTTTTCCTAAGTAGTCTTGAATACTTAAGATGTAATTCACTATAAGAGCTTGTCCTTATAGAAGGATATAAACCCTAGAGCATGTACATCAATCTGAATTCTCTGTTAGTTTGCCTTCATAAGGTTTCTTTCGTAGTTATGTATTCAAAGCATATCAAATTGATTTCATTTTGGATTTATTCTTTGAAGCTTTCAATACAAAAAGTCACCATATGAAGGCTTCATGTACACTTCTTTTATTTGTTCCCGTTATTGCCTGTCCCATTCCTACGGTTTCTCATGTACATAATCTGAGAAGGAGAATTATTTGGAGAAGAGGGCAACATACTGGAAAAAAAATTGGGGATTCCACAACATTGAACAACCTATGTGGACCTAATGAATTCATAGGTTAAGATAACCTATACTTAAGTTGATTTGATCTTCGGACAAGCCCTTATTCTACATAAGTCTAGGTTAATCTCAATAGATCCCATTTAAACCATTATTGAAATTAAACAACTATAACTTTCCAATTTCAGCTTGCTTTAGCTAATATGATCCATTTAGGATTACTTTAACTTAAATCAATACATATAAGGAAAAATTTAATCCTAATCTTATCATATGTCATTTAAGACATAACTTGGTTTAGTTGTAATTACTCAGTAACCTAAGTTAGGTAGCTCTACGGTAGGTTTTAGCTTAAACATCCTTTTGGTTGAAGAAACCATAACTTTTGACTTTAACTATTATTGGATGTTTAAATGAGCCTTAATATTTTTTTGGCATAAGTATAGCCTAGATTCGAGTTAATTGTTCACTTGTAAGTTCATTAATTTATTATAGAAACTCAAATTTGACTTAACCTTATTCTAGTCAATTCTAAGATGTCTAGATCTTCCATTGGTTCACTTGTTGATCCATTAAATCTACTTGAGCTTCGGGGGGTTTGGTTCAAACCTAAACTAAACTCCGTTGAGTTTAAGTTAGTTTATAATATTTTGAATAACTAATTATTACATGAAATAATTAGGCTCATCCTTAGTCTGAAATCACACAAAAAATTTTAATATTCTATTTAATATGTTAGTTTAAGCTAGTTAAGACCAATTAAGCTATGGTTAAGCTAAGTTGACCATAGATTAAATTTTGACACTCTAGGGTTCAGTAAATAATATTGGTGATCTTGACGTTTAGTTGACCTAATAATTTGATGGACTTACCTAAGTACCTTTGAATTTAACCTATGACAACCCAAACAATTATACTTGGACTCAAGAAATAATCCAATATAAGCAAATTATTAGGAATTCAACTAGTTCAAAGTCTAATAAGCCATTATAAGTTCATGACATATTACTTAAGGCTTCATAGAGCCTATATTCTTATGTCATGAAGGACTAAGCTAAGTACTATATCAATCTGATTAAGTAGGAAGGATTTCCAGATTGATAATCTTAAATGCTTCTAATTCTCCTCTAATATCTAATCAATAACTGAAAGATTGTCTTAGGACACTTGGTAGAAACCCATTCAAGAAGAAAAAAAAGACTTAAAGTGGCCTAGGTACATTTATTTTTTGCTTTATAAGTTCTAATTGGTTTGTATTTAGTTTACTTTCTAATATGCTTAGTTTCTACTAATTGCTTGCTCTAATATTCATAAGAACACTCTACTATACCTAATCACTTCATGAGTCTGGTAAGGACATCACGTATGAGATCGACCAAGGTCCATGAGCTTATGGGAGGAGAAGACCATCCTAATGATTGGAGTGGATCTAAGGCAAGTGTTATTTAACTCATATATTCATATATTTTACATAAAGATAATATTTTTGTTTCCTAATAAGATAGGCTTTGAATAGGTACTTTTGTAAAAATCTATATTAAATATTAGAATTTCATACTTTGTGAAATAAATATGTGCAGAGGTTAATAAAACTCTAACTCCAAATATATAATATATTTTTCATAGTAATCAAATCAAAATTTCTTCCTCTTACCACTATATTGTAAATGATCAAGGGATCTTTGATGAATAGCTCTACCTTATAATAATGAATTGAAGATGTTGATACAAACATTGATTTTATTTGATAGAATTTACAACTAAATTAATTTAATTGCCACCTAGCATCATTGGATCAAATATCAACAACAATCGTTATCCATCAGAATAAAGGGGATTTTCCAGCTTTAACAAAGCAAATAATTATGTGTCATGTGTAATGTGTATGTTGACTCATTGAATTCAATTTATTAGCATTTCTATAAAAAAAAATCTAAATTTCATCTTCTATTAGAGAAGTCCTTAATATATAAATTAACTTTAAAATGATTAAAAATATAATAATAAAGACAAATTAATATTATTTTATTTTATATCATAAGGTTACAATATTCCTAATTCCATTAAATTTATATTTAAAAATAATATTATAAAATTGTTTTCAATTTAACACTTTCCTTGGGTTGTGTTTGATACAATATGGTTTTCAGGCTAAACCAATGATTATTATGTATAACAGGTTTTTGATGCACCCTTTATCCTATCTTAATATATATAATAAGTTCAATTAAAATTCTAAAATACATATTTCACCTTAGAAGAAAATTAATAAATATAATGTTAAATTTGAAAAATTCATAACTAAAATATTAAAAAAAAAGATAAATAATCCCAAAAAAATAGATTTTACTATTAAAAAATGTAAATTTTCGTAATATTTAGAATAATTTTTAGCAATCCAACCAAAAAAAAAAACATACATTTTGGGCCTTGTTCTTAGGTTACTCTAAGCATAGTGAGTAAATTTCATTTCTAAGAACTTGTATATCATCAAATTTCGTATTAAATTCTCTTTGAGTTTCCTTAGGTCAACCATCGTTTAACTTTTGTTAATCTTGGCAAGAATAGTTTTCATAAGTCTATCCTAGTCATCCAAAGTGCATAATACCTCTTAAGTATTCTTAAAATCTCTTAGGTCAACCTTAAGTAGTGTGGTTAAACTCATTAACCTTAGCTAACCTATAGGGCACTTTGTCCATTGCCAAGCTTAAGTCTATCTATTGGCCTCCTAATTCCTAAAATTTAATCATATTTATGATGTTCTAAATGACATATAAACACCCTTGTGTGCTTGAGTTAGCTATAGTTTAACTCTCTAAGGAGATTTAACCTTAACTAAATTAGTTAATTTTTTTGTACACCATAATCTTAGTCTTTGTTGATGGATCCCCATTTATTTTTAGGTTTTGTTTCTCCATTTTTCTAGACTTTGCTACTTTTGGTTTCACATTAAAACCCTTAAGCTAAGTCTCAAACCATGTACTCATAATATAACCTAATAAATACCAGTGTTGACCTATCTTCTTATACTAATCCAATCTTCCTCCTCAGCCTCAAGTATCTTTGCATATCAAGTTCTTCCTTAGTCATCCTATGCATATCCAGGATACATTCTTGGGCTATCTTAATATATCCTTAGCTTTAGGTTCCTTAGCTATCTTGAATGCTTCCTTAGTCATTTATTAATTTTTTTGTTAAGTATATATGCAGACTACTTTAATTCCACTGTGCTACAATTAATTGATTGGAATATTCTCTTAATATACACACTTTCTTAAATTTATATTGTATAGACGCATTAGGTGAATTTTTCATGTTCTCACTTCAAGTTTATTCATTAGAATTAAATCCACTAGCCTTTTCTTAGTCTCACATTGAAAATCATTTTTACATTATTTTTGGTGTCATTGAGCATATATAATTTAATATATTTTTTTCAATTTTTATTTTCTATACCTTCCACATTCTTGTTTAACTTTTCCATATTAGTTGAATCACTTTTCTTATTTATATGTTTCATTTTTTATTTTTAGTACTTTTTTATGTTTAGTTATTTGATTAAAATAGAAAAATCTATCTTTTTATCTACCAAGTACTCTCTTTTATTCTGTAGGAAATCAACCATTTGATATTGCATTACTTGACAATTTTAAGTGGCCTTTTCTTTAATATTGAGCAATATTTAATTTAATGGCTTTTATTATAATTTTCTTAGTTAAACTTAGAAGGCTTTAGTGGACCTTTCATTCTTCATAAATTTCATAAGAGTTAATTTCTTTTTCTAATTCAATACAACATGCCCTTTGAACTCAGGGGTGTAATATATACGTTGTCATATAATACTGTAGATAGTAGCGTTTGTTCTATGGTGGATAATATTCATCTATTGAATTCTTCATAATCGTTATAAAAGAATGTAACCTTTTAACATAAATTTTAAATAAGGTCCTTAACTCAAGTTAAGCTCATTTAAACAAAAATCATTTCTAATTCTAAATTGAACCTCCTTGAAATTTATAATGAAATAATTTATTTTTGATGGCCTGACATTCATATGAATTGACACATACCATATGTTGTGTCATACATAATTTTGAGCATCTAAGATAGGGCATAGCTTGGTTGTGTTGGATATTTATTTTCAATTAGAATTATAAGTATAAGCTGTCTTAACTCACTATTTAGCTTGTATTATCTTCTATGATGCATTAAGATAGAGATATTTATATTATAGGCATAATAATCATATTCAGCGGAAGCAATTAAAACTAAATTATATTATTAATATTTTTAGGTGCTTATTATACTTATCCTCTTAGTAGGCATTATTAACAAGAACAAAAAGCTATTTTTTACAAAGCCATGCCAAGTTCAAAATTAATAAATATTTTAAAGCTATTTTTTATTTTATAAGGACAACAATTGAATTTTTTCATTTTTTATGATTTATTAGTTTAGGAAAATCATATAAGACCTTTGAGATGTAGTAGTCGGATGAACTCATAAAATTTATAAGATTAAAATTTAAGGGCACATAATGAGGCTAACAAAACTCTAACTCCAATTATACATTATATTTTGCATAGTAGTCAAATATAAATTCCTTCCTCTTACCTCTATATTGTATATGTTCAAGAGATCTTTGATGAATAGCTCTACCTTAAAATAGCAAATTGAAAATGTTGATTCAAACTTTGATTTGATTTGATAACGTTTACAACCAAATTAAATTAATTACCACCTAGCATCATTAGATCAATTATTAAACAATAATCGTTATCCATCTTAGCAAAAGGGATTTTTGCCAAATTCCTACAAGCTAATAAGTATGTATCAAGTGTAATATGCGTGTTGACTCATTGAATTGAGTTTGTTAACATTTCAATAAATAAATAAATAAATCTTCTAAATTTCATCTTTTATTAGAGAAGTCCTCAAGATATGAATTAAATTAAAAAAGATTAAAAATATAATAATAAAGATAAACTATAATTGTTTTATTTTATCACATAAGGTTAAAATGTTCCTAATTCCCTTAAATTTCTAATTAAAAAATAATATTTAAAAATTATATTCTCTTTAGGTCTTTTCTTGGGATGTGCTTGATGTAGTGTGGTTTTCACGTAGTACCAATGATTATTATTCATAATAGAATTTTGATACACCCTTTGTCCTGTCTTAATATATAAGATATGTTCAATTAAAATTATAAAATACATATTTCACTTTAAAAGAAAATTAATAAATATAATGTAAAATTTGTAAAATTAAAAAAAACAAAAAAATAAATAAAAATACTTAAAAATATAATTTAATATTAAAAAGGTAAAATTTTCTTAATATTTATAGTTGCTCTTATCAATTCAAATTAAAATTTAAAAACTACAAACATTTTGGGCCTTGTTCATAAAATATTCTAAGCACAATGAGTCATTTTCCTCGCTAAAACTTATATATCGCCAAATTTCATATTAAATTCTCTTTGGGTTTGTTCAGGTCAACTGGAGTTTAACTTTGTTAATCTTGGCATGACTAGGTTTCTTAGGTCTACACATAGTCGTCAAAGTGCATTTATACCTTTTAAGTGTTCTAAAAAGTTCTTAGGTCAACCTTAAGTAGTGTGGTTAAACTTATATTAACCTTAGCTAACCTATAAATCACCTTGTCCATATGTCAAACTTAAGTCTATTTATTGGCCTCCTAATACCTAAGCTTCAATCATATCTAGGATGTTCTCAATGACATTTAAACCCCTTAAGAATATTTACTTTGAATCCTTGTATGCTAAGTTAACTATAGTTTAACTCACTCCAAGGTTGTTTGACCTTAATCAACCTAGTTAACATTGGTGTACTTTTTTAATCTTAGTCTTTGTTGATGGATCCCAATTTATTTTTAGGTTTTGTTTCACCATTTTTTTATAATTAGGGACTTTCAGTTTCACCTTAAAACCCTTTAGCTAAGTCTCAAACCATGTACTCATAGCGTAACCTAATCATGACCGATGATGATCTATCTTCTTAAACTAATCCAATGTTGCTCTTCAGCCTCAAGTCTCTTTGCATCTCTAAGTTCTCCCTTTAAAATGCTATGCCTATCCTATTGAACTTAAGTGAGGACACATTCTTGGGCTTTCTTAATATATCCTTGGCTTTAGGCTCCTTAGATAGCATGTTTGCTTCCTTATTCATTTCTTATTTTTTTTTTAAAGTATATATGTAGACTATCTTGATCTCACTATGCTATAATTAATTGATTGGAATTTTCTCTTAAGTATACACACTTCCTTATACTTACTTTATTTAGCCACATTAGGTAAATTATTCAAGTGCTTACTCCAAGTTTATTCATTAGAATTAAATACACTAGCCTTTCCTTAGTCTCACACTGAGGCTCATTTTTACATTATTTTTGGTTTGATTGAGCATAGATAATTTATTGAATTTTTTCAATTATTACTTTCTTTTTCTTCCACATACTTGTTTAACTTGTCCATATTAGATGAATCACTTCTCTAATTTATATGTCTCATTTTTATTTTTACAATTTTTTCATGTTTAATTGTTTGATTAAAATAGAAAAATCAATCCTTTTAACTAACAAATAATGCTCTTTTAGTCTTTAGGTAATCAACCATTTGATTGTGTATTACTTATATTAAGTAGCCTTATCTGTCATGTCAAGCAATATTTAATTTAATGATTTTTATTACAATTTTCTTAATTAAACTTGGGAGGTGTAGGTGGACCTATTTTTTTTCATAAATTTCATAAAATTTAATTTCTTTTTCTAATTCAATTCAGAATACCCTTTGAACTTAGGAGTCAATATATACCCTTTCATAGAAAACCATAGATGGCAATGCTCATTTTATGGTGGATAATATTCATCTATCAGATTCTTCATAATCGTTATAAAAACATGTAACCTTTTAATTTAAATTCCAAATAAGCTCCTTAACTCATTACTCATTGAAACAAAAAATCATCTCTAATTTTAAATTGAATCTCTTTAAAAATTTATATTGAAATATATATATTTTTTGATGATATACATTCTATTTCTTGATTTATTCCAGATATTGTGTTAGACATATTTGTAAGCATGTAAGATAGGGCATAACTCGATTATGTTGGATCTTTATTTTCAATTACAACTATATGAAAGATCGTTTAACTCACTATTTTTCTTGTATTATTTTCTATGATGCATTAAGATAGAGATATCTATATTATAGGCACTAAAATCATATTCAAATAAAGCAATCAAAAATAAATTATATAAATTCAATATTAATATTTTTTAGGTGCTTATTACACTTATGCTCTAATTTAGCATTATTAATAAGAAAAAAATGTTATTTATTGCAAAGCCATGCCAATTCAAAATAATTAAATAAATAATTTTTAAGCTATTTTTTATTTGATAAGAATAACAATACTATTTATTTATTTAAATTTAGTTTAGGAAAACCATATAAGACCTTCGAGATGTAATAGTTGAATGAACTGCGTTGATAAATCTGATACACACACACACACACACACACACACACACACACACACACACACACACACACACACACACACACACACACACACACACACACACACACACACACACACACACACACACACACACACACAAATAAGCTGAAATATACTATGACAAAACTTATAAGCTCATATAATTTATTACAAAACTCATTTGTCCTGTACAATTTGTTTATGTTTCTAGTGTATTGTAATTTATAGAACTTAACCAAACACTATATTATTTCATGTGCTTATTTTTTGATTTTTTTAATTACATTTGTATTATTTTTTCTTAGTTTTTATATTGATTTTGATTGGTATGGAATTTATGTTAGTTTTATGTGCTCTCTAAGGACATAAATTTTACATCTAAATAGTAAACAACATAAACTCAATTATAGGATAAGAATTTCAAATCAAAATATGCAGAGCCTCTTCATTGAAGCAAAAATTGTTAAAATCACTCAATGACTTTGCAACTTCCTTTTGCAGAATCAACAACTTTTCCCTATCAATCTCTCTCATCAATCAATTTCTTATTTAGTCTCTATACCCATCATAATTCTTTTGGCAGATGAATTCGCGATCCAATGGTTGGGGGCTCATCTCCCACCCGGGTGGTAGGAGTTCCATTCACATGCTAACCACTAATTTTAGTGCCCTTAAGGCTTACCTTCCAAAAAAAGAAAAAATTAGAATTCTTTTGGGCAATGATTGAATAACATAATATTTTTCTAAGATGCAATTAAAATAGGTGAAATAAAGATGTGAATGTGACATTATGATAAGTGTTGGAATGCTATGATATAATATTTATGTTTAATATAAATTAAGGAAATTTACTTAGAAATTTTATATAGGTTTATATTATGTTCTTATAATAATACATTAATGTATAAACAATTATCATAACAAGCTTCCTTGCTTGATTATTGACATTATTTTTCTGATCACTATATACACAAATATATATATATATATATATATATATATATATATATATATATATATATATATATATATATATGCATACATACGTGCCTACTTGTCATACTAATTTTCTATTTAAAACATAATTGGAATTGCTTTTTTTTTAAAGAAGATTTCGATACATATTACTTAATTCTTATGCATTTAGATATCTAGTAGCTAAATTTCAATCTTTATATATCTATGCAATCTTACTTAGGCATGCATGGAGTGTTTCATTTTTTTTTAGTTAACATAGTGATATTTTTGATATAACATGAAATAATTGAGTTGCATGAATGTTTAAAGTTAAATTTATGTATTAAATATATAAATAAATAATAATTGATTGGTATGTATGTAGAAGACTTTTTTTTTTGTAAAAATTTACATACATAGCGTATTTTATGTATTTACATATCTTGCACAAGAACTTTCATATTTACATACTAGACACTCAGATTTTTAATATCACAACAAAATAGCACTATTATTATTATTTTTAAGTGAAATAAATGTTTTAATGCAAATGATTGAAGTGCCAAAATGCTATATATATATATATATATATATATATATATATATATATATATATATATATATATATTGTAGGCAAGAGGTGGAACCTTTCTTATATGTTTTCTTTTCTTGCAAGTTTTCCTTTACTGTTTAGACCAAATGTTGTCAGCTATTTAATATCCTTTTGCTTTCACAAGGATATAATTCGATGGAGCAATTTCTTCAAAATTAGCAGAAGAATAATTCAGTTGCAGAATTACATCGCTCACATCTATAGCTGGTTTCTGTAGATGGAGCAAAATCATAGGAAACATCAAGAGGACCAACATATTGCTAGACTTATTACAAACATCAAGACATTTATTTGTAAGGTGCTAAAATGAACTAATGCTGGTCAGAACATCATTTCAATGGAAAGTCTGACTGTTGATAGTTTTCCTGAGAGGATCAAAGAAACCGTCAAACTAGTTAGTTGGATTAAGCATTGTATAACTTTTATTAAGATCAATGTGGATGGAAGTTACAAGATAAGGGAGGCTGAAGCTGGAGGAGTTTCTAGAGACTACAATAGGTCTTACATGGATGGTTTGGCTGCTCCTGTAAGTCCATCAATGCTCAATTTTCTGAAATGACAAGTGTTCTTTATAGCCTATTAATTGCTAAGAGGTTAAAAGTTTGGTCAATTATCATTGAGATGGATTCCCTTGGCCATTTATCAAACTTGTGTGGGCAATATTCAATGCCCTTGGTATGGGAAAATTATTCCATACGGAGCGAGTACGTATCGCTCCATGCGGAGGCAAATAGGATCGCGCCAAGTATGCAGTTCGCGGATCCAGAAATACCCACTAATACTCACAAATACCCACCCAGTAACCACCGCGTCTTATTGTCCAGTACCCGCCAGTAACCATCCAGTACTCTCCAGTAACCACCTCCGCGATCCTTTAGTCACCGCATGGAATACCTTGCGGTACCCATCCATACCCCGCGGGAATACCTTGCGGTACCCATCCATACCCCCCGAAATTGATTCAAGCTACCTCCGTGGACCTTTCAATACACACGAATACCTTACCCTAACCATCAGTACCCTGCGGTAAGACGATCAAAACTCGAATAAGCTCGCCAAGGTAAATACCTTTCGGTACTGCTCGAAAATTTTTACCCTCTTACGCCCGTGACCTAAAATTTTTACCCTCTTACGCGAGAAGTTACGCGACTTCCTCACGTCGGTGACCTAGCTTCTCGTACGCCGCACGTACGCCGCCGCCGCCCCTACGCCGCCGCCGCCCCTACGCCGCGAGAACGGATGGAGAGTGCGAAGCCGGATGTGGTGGTGGTGGAGAAGCCGGATTTGGACGAGGTGGAGAAGGCGGAGGAAATGGTGAAGATTCCGGTCTTGAAAGAGATGAAGAAAAAGCTCAATGTTCGTCGGAAGAAGAACGCGCCGGAGAAAGAGGTCATTTTTTCCGGTGAGAGGCCGCCGAAACCTCGTCAAGGTAGCCCTAATTTTTTTTTTTAGAATCTCTTTAGTTATGATGTACCCTTTATCACATAGCAGCCTACACTTTGATTTGTTTTGATCTTCTTAGCATCCATAATACTTTCCCTGTGACTTTTGATCCTCTCAAAAGGTCCGTGAAGAGCATTTTTCTCATTTAATCGAAATAATCCATGGAGAAGCTCATAATCACCCTTTACTTTCCTCTCAGTTTCAGAACTGCAAATTGCTTTGATTTCTTCAATGGTTTGATGATCACAGAGGAATGAGACATCCCCATCCTTGATCACGAAAGAGCCTCTGCTCTCCTCCACCTCTGTCTTCGCAGTGCGGCAGAGATGAACGCCTCCCCGGTATGCTTGGACCATAAGCTTCGATCAAGCTGGGATTTGTGGGATATTGACACATGTCCGCCATTGTTGGAGCTCCAAAGAAGCTGGAAATCCTCCCCGATTTGGTAAGCTTGGCGATGGGGAAGAAGTCTGTTGTAGGAGAGGGTTCCATGGATCAAAGGGAGGGATTTTGAGGGGGAGGGGAAGGGGTTGTTGAGGTGCTTGTGGTGCTTCTTGGTGATTTTTAATGGCGGCATGCTTGTGTTTTGATTTGTTTTGATCTTCTTAGCATCCATAATACTTTCCCTGTGACTTTTTTTTTTTAAGTTTTGATCCGGTGGAATAGAACCAACCTAATTTTTACTAATCGGAGTCCAAGAGTGCATTTCTGTTTTGTGAATGGCTCATGTTGCTAAATAGATATTAAGGCATGTAAATGTAAATATGAAAGGCTAGATGTTAGATCTGTAAATACATAAGAATTGTATGGTATGCATTTAGATTTCTCTTAATATATGAGCACAAATATAACCTTCACTTTACAACGAGGTCTTAGAAAATCATCCATTGAATCATTGAAGTTTGTAGCAGAATCATATCTTTTATTAATTATCAAAGTTACATCAGTATGAATTACATTGCAATAAATATTTTATCTTACAAATAAATGAAATAAAAGTAACATCTACATACATGCTGCTTAATAAGTTACATATCTAATGCCAAAACTTCAATTTTTTACATATTATAAATATAAAACTTCGACCTTTAAGTTCCGTAACTTGCTATTGTTGACTTCCACTTGGGTGAAATATTGTAGAACGTCTCTGCCTTCTCGCCTTATGCAATGTAGAATATGCTTGCCGAGGAATACTCGTTGGTCTTTTGATGTGTACATCGCACAGTTCCTATGTATTTACATGATGTTTTGCCCACTGTTGAGGAATAGCTCGCTTCCATGATGTTTTGCCTACCGAATGGTAATTCTATGTTTTTTCCCTAGTTTTCTCGAAGTGCTTTTTTCAGATTGAGTAAAATGATGAAATGAATTAAAATGTATTTACATGCATGCCACTTAATTCTTATATATTAACATGTCAACACCTAAAATTTAATATTTAGATTGGCCTGCAATATTACAAATGCATCTTTTTTTTCAATATCAGCAGAAGTGCCAATTTCACATGATTTCTATGTAAAGTGCTTATAATGGTTTGAAGTGATTATTACATATCGAATATTTGACATGGTTTGAAGTTCGTCGTGTTTTTATGTAGGTTTGGGAGCACGAAATTAATGAATTGCGGATGTCGTCCATCTGCGAGTGAGAGGAGCACTAGATAAAGTCCGGAAAATCATTCGGGAGGAGACATGGTATAGATTGGAAGCAATGAACTCTGGTTCGGTTTTTCGACCTTCCTCCATACCCTCAAGACCATGTTTTGACGATGCATATATTCAACTTGTTGGGACATTGACCGAAGGACATTCAATTTCGGTGGGAAGGAGGTTGGGTTTAATGCAAACCAAGTTGCCTTGCCGATAGGATTGCCGAATAGAGGGCCGATAGCAATCCGGAATAAAGGCCCGCTTTGTAATGTTACTGCGGTACAAATAAAGGAAGAATTTGAAAATGTCTCACCGTGGGAGTCTTCGATCGATTTATAAGCACTTTTTCTTAAATTTTTGTCGACAAATTTGTTATTTCCTTCGGCTAATTTTAAGGTGTCCCAAGGGTTGTATTCACTCTGTGAGCAAATAGATGTCTTCTCTTCCTATAATTGGCCGCCTACCATATGTAACTTTCTTACCAAGCAATCGAATGAGACTGGAATGAAAATACGCATGGAGCAGACCTTTCGGATACATCAACGGTTTTGTATATCTTATGACGGTATGTCTGCATGCCCCTAAGTCATCACCTTTAATTCGTTTATATTGATGTTACAAATGATTATTTCGTCATGTTTTACACAGATATGGTTCTATGAGCACACATCTCTGGTCATACCTGATGTACCTGATGTTAGACCTCGGATGCTCAGATGGCCAGTAAAAGTGCGTTGGAACTCAGTACAGATTGAAATGACATTCAGTAAGTTGAACCCATCACAGGTATGTCAGTTATTTCATGGATCTTAAAAACCCATTTTTGTATGTGTAATGTTCTACGTGAATATTATTATTTCTTATTTGCGAGTGTATGATCACTTCCTTGATTTGAAAGATAACGAACACGCTTTACTCGACACTCCAACCGAACTTCCCCGTGATACTCCGCAACATCTCCCACAAGCATGAAACTCGATCCAGCTCAACCTTCACCCATTCCCTTTCAACTTTCAAATATAGTTCCTTCTAATACCCCTCATACACCTCGTCAGATAGGATTAGATGATATATATCATCTACTAAGCGATGTTGTTATCCGCTTGACAACAGTAGAGAACACATTATCAGAAGTCAATTTGAAAGTCAGTGAAATAGAGAAAAGATTAAAACAACCACGTGGTGACTCGACAAGAACTCAAATGAAAGAATCACCAACATTCGAGTTTAATTCGGAGGATAAAGGCCAGGGGAAGTAGAAGGAAGCGACAAATCACTTCTCCATTCAGAGTTTTTGAAAGAAAAAGAAGGAAAAAAACTTTAGAGAAGGTTGTTGATGATGTAAATAAGGTGGATGGGGATAATGTACCCTCACAACAAATGGTTGAAGCAGCTGAAGAGATGGATCCACAACTATATAAAGAACACAACTCACAACAACCAATAATTCAAGAAGAATTGTCCATTGAAGAAGAGGTTCAAGTGGTACATAAAGAGCAAGACAACCAGGAACTAGCAATTGAAAAGAAACCGTCCATCGATGAAGCGGTTCATGATACACACGGACCGTACTATATACTCTGACCTAGGTGATGAACCCGACGTGGTATGTAATGTTTACGTATTTGATTAGAACTCCAAAATATAATAAATGCTCAATGTTTTGGTTTTCTTAATTTATAGGTATGTCCAGCCCCACCGGTGATTGACTTTCCGGGAAGGAACAAATACCTGATTTCATGCGCGAGACAATCGATATCTGTTGTAGCAAATTCACCGATTAGTTAGTTCAACTTAATATAGTTGGTCTATTATGCATTATTTTTTATATATATATCACGAACAATAAATTTGCATTGCAGTGGGAGTTTTCTCATTACCAGGGATCAAGTCTCTTTGACTCGGCGTTATCTCGACGACATACTAACAAACCGATGGCTCGGAAACGAACATGTGGATTGTTTTGCACTGATAATGGAAATGAAGAGGCGCAAAGAACCCAGCTTGTACATGTCGTACGTATATGTCTCTCCACAATTTCGGGTAAGATATAAGATTTATACACATTTATTAATTTTTATACATGTCCTACGTATATGTATATTTGTACTTCCTTTTTCATGATGATCTATTTTTGCAGATGTATCAAAAAGCCAATATGTCATGTTTTGTTAATCACATCACGACAAAGAGTATGTAAAAGGTTGATATTATACTGATGCCAATAATCGATAATGGCCACTCGGACGCCGCTTGTAGGGTCACTAAGAGAAAAAAATGGCGACTATACGATTCATTGAACAACAGACGTCATTTGCATATCACACGCGATTTTGTGAGTCCACTCATCTGAGCTTCAACTTTTGAAATATTTTGACATGTGATTTTTATATGTAGATTCAATATTTCGTGAGTCATGCCGGTGCTGCTTTCACAGTTGATTTGACACGGTGGCCAGTTGTTATGGCCAAAGGCGTGCCGGTGCAAAGAAACAGTATTGACTGTGGTGTTTTTGTTTGTAAATATATGGAAGCACTTGTCCAGAAGAGTGGCGTAAACTGGACGGATAAGTTAATGTGGCAGGACTCCATGACACTATTCGAGCAGCAAATTGGATATGAGATATCCAAATTTGCATTAGTCCGAAATGAATTTACCAACAATAGAAGCTACACATAGAAGTAAATAAACTATATCACTATACTTAGATAATTTTACATTAATTACAATTAGGTCCAGTGTTTTATGGATTAATTATTTTTAGTTGTTTCAACGCATGTTTTGTTAGAATATCATAATAATCAGCCCATCTTCATTAGCCTTAACTTAATTTTTAAATACCCAATTTTTCAGACGTGGAGACTCATACATCATAAATGGAAGGAAGTGGTGGACAAGCGGAGCAATGGACCCTCGATGCAAACTTTTGATATTTATGATATCACAGATCATATTCTTGAAGATAGATTTTTTGGTATGATGTAATTATGGCAGTCATGGTCTAAGATCATTTTTTGGTATGATGTGATACAAACTTTTCTGCTGCCAAGCATGAGCAGCATTCAATGATTTTGGTAGACACAAACACCCCTAATCATGGCAGTCATGCTCTAAGAGGCAAAATTTACAGAAACCTTCATTTAAAAATGTAATGCAAAGGCAGTTTTTTCTTCTTCAAATTTGAGATTATTGCACTGTAATCTATTTGCTCAAATGATGAAATACAGTCTTCATTTAATGTTTCAGGCTAGTTGTTACCTCTTTATACCACTGGCCGAATAGCTTCCTTGAATATGAGCAGTGACAAGTATGCCTTGGCTCTTTAGTGTACACAATGGTAAAGGATGATTTCCAGTACTTATGTTTATCATGGAATTGAAAGCATATTCAGACTTGACCCGTAATTCATCCCCAATTATTTGGACGAGACCGAGTTACCGGCATCGAGTCAATTTCTGCAGCTTCATTTCTGTATTTTGTGACTTTGTCAAAATGTAGTACAGTTTTTTTTTAATTTAATTTTTCTAAAGATTATTTTTTATTATTGTGAGAAATGTTATTGACAATCATCATTACGCATGCACGCATTGTCTTCAGACTTGTAACGCTTAATTTTATGTTAAGTGTTTGATAATTTGTTTCATATATCACAGCAAAAATGATATCAACTGTAATAGGAATCGATTAAATTAAATTAAAAAAAACCGTACACATTCTTATTCAATCTTTGGGGTCACTGTAATAGGAATCGATTCTAGCTGATTTGCACAGGAAATCTTCTAAATCGCACGCTCGGGCTCCTTAAAAAAAATTGTCATTCTACCCCGGCTTAAAGCAACTTCGGTTATGGTTGAGCCCAAGCCAGTTTTTGCAAGGATTGAAGTGAGCAAAGATGGTGAAGAGGGAATAGTAGCAGCTACGAAAATAGTTGTAGCATGTAATAATGATGTGTTAATATTTTTGTACTTTTATTGTGTTTGTTAAGTTGTTGGATGAAACTTAGCATGTTTAGATGCCTTGGTAACTGTTGATGATCGAAAACCCATTTTCTGTTTTGAATGAAATTCCATTTTCCGGCTGCGGTAATTAGAGATCAGCATATCAGATTATAATGATTTATTTACAGTTGACTCTATTGTATTCTTCAAATGAAGCGTAATGCTACAGTGTTTCTGTAATTTCCTTCTTTTTTTTTATCAAAAGGTTTCCTTTTGAACATTTATAATGATTTATTTTCCAAATATTTATCATTATGATTTCCTTGAATTTCGTTTTGGAACATACCATGCTGAAGAAATCGTTCATGGAAGGTGTTGTGTGCCCAAGAAATCGTTTAATTTCTGCTGATATGTAGTGGCCGGTGATTGAATTTGAAGATGGTTCATTTAAGTGAACAAAGATGGTGAAGGTGGAGTAGTAGCAGCTACAGAAATAGTTGTAGCATCTAACAATGATGCGTTAAAATGTTTGTTCTTTTATTGCGTTTGTTAAGTTGTTGGATGAAACTTAGCATTTTCCGATGAAGAGTAATGCTACAGTGTGAAGTGCAAATTACAAAAAGGTGCAATTACATACAGACCAAACGAAACTTGGTATTTACAAATCAACCACTTTATTTTATCTATTTTTCAAATTCTCCTCAAATATGAAAATTCATGGTAAAACCCCAACCCTTATTTTTAATTTTTATCAAATTCTCATTAATTTGATTGTGGTACGCATAAATACAGTGAGTTAATAGTTCAGAATATCACCGGAGTGGTAAATTTTGTAAATAAAAATGTTTCGGGTGCTACATATGTAAAAAACCCAGGCCAGCAAGCCCTTCATCCTCATCAAGCCACCAATATTTTGCAGCATGGAAAGATAAATCATGAACAACTAAACATTTTATAAATTGTTAAAAATTAACATCAAACTGAAGTACTGAAGTTGATCACATCTCTTTTGCTATAATTTGAACCCAACTGCTACAAAGTTTCTGCACCGAGAGGGTCGTTATGTTCAAAATATTACAGAAAAATCAAATAACTAAAAATGTAAGCTCTCAGAAACCAGAACTAATCATCCGGACATCGCTTGTTTAATTTATCATAATACAAAAATTCTGGACATTCCAAACAATGAATTCTATGAAGAATAAATATCATTGCAGACGCACTAATTTGGTCCTGAACAAATAACTCATCAAAACTGCTCTTCATGGCACACTTTTGTGTTAGTCACTCAAGACCCTGCAATAAAAAAATAATAATAACAATTAAGATGCAATATATGAAGAAATTTACAACATGTAAACTAAAGTAAAGTAAAAGAGATCAAATAGAAAACTCACAAAGCTTTACTTCAGAACTCCGGTAACGAATCCATCAGCATGTCGGTGAATGATTCCCTCGATCGTGTTGGAAAAAAATTCTGCATTGCATCGATCTTTACCGAGAACGTGTTTTCCTTAATGTATAAGCATGACTACAAAAAAGTAAGGTAATACCCCAACCTCGTGTCAAAAAATGCGGAATTGAGGGAATGTTTGGATCACATGGGAATGACTCGGTTCTTGGCTAGATGAAACTTCTATCTCGCTTGCACGTAAGTAGAGTGATTATGACGATAAAATAAAACATTCCTTTGCCGTTACATATGAAAGCATATTGTAATGATGCAAAAAATACCTTTCGCTCTTTTTCGTGTCTCCCAATAACCTTTCACCTAGCATTCGATATTCCCTTAGGACGCACTTTGCTCGGATCGCCTACTTTTGATTTATTAATTATCGGTTTCTTATTTTTTTTTGTTGGCTCTTAGCCTGCAAGTCTCTCCCGCAAATAATCTTGTCAATATCCAGTGATAATTTCATTATGGCTTCCTTCATACACTATTCGGCTTCTACGTTCCCTTTTCCTTTAATAGTAATTGCATATGCAAATTTTTGCATATATGTTTGAAATATTAGGTCACCTTTACTGCCAGTAAATATGTCTGTCTGTTGGATATGCTTGTATCCAAAACTATTGTATACATCTCTTTTTGCGTTACGTAGCACCATCTTAGTAGGAGATATTTATCTCGGTATCTTCCTAACATGCATGAAGTTCATAACGCGTAGAGAGTGTGCACATAGTAACCCCATCATCTCGAACTTCTTACAGCTACATTGAATATCCAGAGTTAACTTGTCAAAGTACACAACCCAAGGTTTATTTGTCAAGTGATTGTCGAAATTCGTAATGTAAAATTCAGATTCATTTGTTGTGGATGCATGTAATTGAAGACCGCATGATCCATGAATGAACTCCTCCTCGAACATTGAGTACATCTTCTTTGAGTAAAATGCAGCGGCCTGCTTCAATATTGGGCTGCTTCTAGAAACTGGTTTAATAACGTATCGATCACGTTTGAAACCTTCATCCTTTTCGTTGCGCCTCCATGATCTCATGATAGTTTCAAGTCCCAAAAACGATCCGTAATAGAGCTCGTGGGCTTTGACACACCATGACGGATATTATTTGTTGACTCACTTCTTTGGGTCGATAAAATTTGCATTCCAAACACATCCTTATTATAAGTCGTAGACCACCTATGTCTAATATTATACATGTCATCGAGCAGACATTATCGTGTAGATTACCCTTCTCAATCATCACCTCCCATGTATTATCAAAATCCTCTTCAGTCTCACATTTGCTCATACACTTATAGAAAAGCTCCGTCACTATTTTGTTCACCACCCCGCAGTGAATTTTTGTAGGCAACTTCTTGTAAATATGCCATTGGCATAATCTGTGGCGTGTATTTGGAAGAACATCTTCTATGGCTTTAGCCATTGCCTGATCTTGATCAGTGTATATTGTAATTAGATGATTATCACCCATGATACTGATAAAAGTTTTAAACAACCATATAAACGCACCACCGTCTCATCCTACAAAAATCAACTCCAAACAACACATTTTGCCAATTGTGATTAACGCCGACAAAGGGAGCACAACATAGGTTATATTTATTGAGTCTATAGCTAGTATCAAAAATACGTCACCAAAACAGTCATAGTCGAGTCCGGATGTGCCATCGCTCCAAAAAAATTAGTCATTATTCCTCTTTCATCAACTTCGAAATCCCATTCAAACATGCTATCATCGGACTTTCTTTCCGTGAATAACTGTAATAAAGCATTAGCGTCGCCATTTTCAATCCGATCTCTCTTCTCTTTCTGCATGAAATTGAACGTGTCTCGTTTCATACATTCTAGATTCTCCACACCTCCAACTTCTGTAGCCAGATAGTTAAATGCATCAGTAATTCTTACCCCAGACCGTGTCAAAGATCTGAGCACATCTGCATTGACATCGCTTATCTTCCTCCTGGAACGCAATAGGTGCTTATCATCGGGGTTCGCTAACGAGTGGTTATGAGATTCAATCAATCTTTTCACGATCCAATCGCCTTCAGCATCAACTCGCATATCGAATCATCACGGGACATCCAGCTTCTTGTGTCGGCTCTTTTGTATTTCACGGTTTCCGTGCTCTTCAACTCTTTCTTTAAACCAGATTTTTCCACATACGAAGTCCTTCGTTTTAAGATTCCTAGAGTTAGGCCAAAAAGAAGTGTGGTCCTTACGAACACTAAATCCAATAATATGCGCGTAAGCACAATATAATTCAAATGCATCTTTCTCATTTTGGACAACAGTGTTAAGTAATACGTCTGCATGTTCGTCGGTACAATTATCACGACCCTCGCCAAATCTCTGCTATCCTCGCTCAATACATAATGATCATCTTTAAAACTATATGTGTGTTGAACAAATAAATTTCACAAAAGATTTAAAAATATATAACTACACAACACAACTTTATAAATACATATACATAGATAAAAAACCTGTTAAATAACACGAGTACTCACAAAACCATAGAATAAGCCGACGGTATATCTTTTAATTTTTAAAAAGCAACCACATTATATCATTAAGCATAATAACGTAATGTCTTTCGTTCCTAAGGAACCCGTCTCCCGGTAAATCTTTTAATTCTTATGTTTTTACATCTCTCACACTTAAAATTTCATATTTGCACTCATGGCAAATCAAATCTAGCATTATTTTCGAAAGTGAAATATTTATTTCTTATATATAACATTAGAACATCTAAAAACTATTACTTGTAAATATTAAAGTTTAGATACGAGATATGTATGTAAATACAAGTAGACGTGTATTAAATATGTAAATATTCTCACAAAGGGGCATTTACATATATATGGATCGTCCCTGTGTTTCATTTACATTTACATACATAAGCACACAATTCTTTTATATTTGCATATATATATATATATATATATATATATATATATATATATATATATTAATACAGACACTTTATTTAAAAATATCTAATACATTCATCGAGACTACACGACCTAAAAAACGATAAAACCATAACAATAACAATAACTCTGTATGCAGAAAAACTTCGCCACAACATAAGAAAAGTTTAAAATAAAGCATTGGCCGCGACAACAAACCTCAAATTTCATCTTCTCTTCTCTATGTTCTCGGGATGACTCTCTTCCCCTTCCCCAACATAGCTCTTTAGGTCCTCCATATCCTCCGTGCGGCCCTCCATGTACGGAACCGCGGCGCCTGGCTCGCGAAAATGATTCGCAGCGAAGTAAACCTAGCGAGCCTTAAACAAGCTTTCCGCGGGGTATGGATGGGTACCGCAAGGTATCGAAAGGTACCGCAAGTATTTTAGTGGGTATGGATCGGCACCGCGAGCGTATTCCATGCGGTGACTAAAGGATCGCTGGAGGTAGCTACGGAGAGTACCGGATAGTTACTGGCGGATCTGGACAATAAGCGCGCGGTAGTTACCGAGGTGAGTATTTGGGAGTATTTGCGGTATTTCCGGATCCGCGAACCGCATACTTGGCGCGATCCTATTTGCCTCCGCATGGAGCGATACCTACTCGCTCCGTATGGAATAATTTTCCCTTGGTATGACATCATGTTATGGAGTGAAGATTTCGACTTTGTTACCTTATTTTGATATCAGATGGTCACATGGTCTAATTGAAGTCAATAAACCTCGAGATCCCTTAGCAAAGTTGAGAGCTGTTAGGAATAATGTTCATGTTAGTTCTTCTTGATAGTCATGAGCTTTTAATTTTGTTAAGGGAGTGTTAATTGATCTTCCTCATATTAGAGTCACTTCACGAGCTCATTATTTGTAATTGCTGATTGATCTTAATAAGATTCCTTTTACTTTTAATATATATATATATATATATATATATATATATATATATATATATATTAAATTGTTTAATGTTTACTATTATTACAATAAAGTTTTATTTTGAAATGAACTAGGATTACTATATTTATTTGGATATGTTCGCACAAATAGGGTTGGAGGCGGACTTTTTTGTGAGCAGGGACAGACTGCAATTAGACCAAATATGAGAGAAGTGATGACAGGGAAGAGCTAAACAAAAGCAAATTACCCACCACGGATTAAAATCCAGCCAGCATAGTGTTCCGATACTCCGGCACGGTCGCTTCTTTTTTTCCTTCGAAATCTTCTTCTTTCATCTCGCTTGGGTATCGATCACAGCGATGAAGTACGCTAAGCAAGTCTTCTCCTTCATATTCCTCGCGCTCATCTTTTGCTACACCTCCCTCGCCTTCCAATCGGACGAGCTAATCTTAGACGATGAGGAGTTCGTTCTCGAGGGCAGTCGCGCCCCTGATCTTGAGCACGCCATACCTAAAGTAACCCCTTCGAGTCGCCGGCGCGGGGATCTAGACTCTTCCTTAGATTCGAAGTCGGTGCAGTTCACACTTGAGCACGCCTTCGGGGATTCGGCCTATTCGCCCGCTGGAACCTTCACCGCGCGCCTTAAAACGTGGAGTCATGGTGGACAGGTGACTTTCATGTGTGATTGATTTCCTTGGATTGTTTTCGCTTCGTTTCGTCACAATAGATTGGATTTTTTTCATTTTCTTTTTGTACTTTTATCGAGCTCATTATGGTTTTCATCCAATGATACACTTGAGAAAACTGTGCTAGAATTTTAGATGCTGATGTATACAATGATGGCTTGAGTCAGTTAGTATGATTCTTTTTCTCTAATTCCCTTACTATAGTGTTGAATTTGAATCTGGTCGGTGAATCACACCCAATAAATAGAGCGTAGAAAATAAGAGAGAGAGAAGGGAGCACATCAATGAACAGTAGAATGAGAGAATTATGTAATCTTTTATTCATGAAATGATCCCCTATTTATAAACAAAGGGGCACAATATATGAATTTGCATTTATTCTCTTACTTAAGCAGGGAATATATATATTTTTCTAAGTATTTAAACCTTGTGGGTCCAAGGCCTTTCTACTCTCTGGCTTGGCCAACTGGATTTGATGGTATTGTTGGTCGCTAGATCCATCACTGCCAGTCAGTTTGCTGGCTGCGGGTCGGTATGACTGGTCTGATTGGCTGAATTTTGCTGATAGGTAGGCATGGTCCGTTCGTTGACCTTCGATGTCCACCATGGACCTTCTGATGGTAGGGTGAAGCTAGGTCATCAAGCATAAGGTAAATCACCATAATTTGATCCCTTAGATGAGAGAATCCTGGCGGAATGGTTGAGGCCTGTGGTATTCCCTTAATGGTATTGGGAGAGACAACCGAGTGATCTAGGTATTACAGAGTCGTAAGGATTAACTTCTCTCTCATATTGACTTCATCGCGATGGCAGGCTTGGACGACTCTTCACCATTCGTTTGAATGAGCCGCTCGTGCTGATAACACTTTTGACCATTCTTGTGATTTAAGCAGCCTTGGGTTTGCCATATCCGATCAATTATCTGGTTCACATATCCGCCTTTTGGTGGGCTCTCTTAGTATTAAGGACTTTTTTCATGGGCTGTTAGATTTTCTCGAGATTCATATTTACTTTTTTTTCTTGGTACATATTTATTCTCTATTTGTCTTTTTAGATTAAAAGAGCATCATTGGACAACTTCGTAAAATTAAGAACTAGGCTAGTTTAACCCAATGGAAGTAGTGATTTTTTTTTTGGGTGGTGTTTATTGTGTGAAGGATCCATTGATCTCATACATCTTAGCCATCTTCATTTATCACCTGTTAGATGGCAATCTTAAACGCTATAGTATGCTAAGTTGATGTATCCAACACATGATGCAGTAGTTCGTTTGCCACGTAAAGAGGGACTAACTAACTTCAAGAAATATAATCTTTTTCCATGTTGCCAATCATTTCTCGGCAATCTTTACAATATATTTCGTCTTTTTGTGCAAGAATTTATTTAGCTTTTCCATCTTTTCTATTGCGTGATCTCCTAGTTTGGCTCTTTCCCAATAAAATTCTGCACTGGTTATGTAGGCAGTTATAGTCATGCCCAACACCTGATTGCCAGCTATTGGTCTGCGCATCGTGTACTTCACTGCACCAAATTATGTTTAAAGTTACATCTTTAACTTTTGATAAAGAATTCTTCCAAGGTTAATAGTTTTCAAAATCCTGCTTGTATCACATATAGTGCTCTATTAGTATTGGTTCTACTATCAAACTTAACAACAACAACAACAACAGGTCTTGATCCCACTTAATGGGGTTGGCTACATGAATCATTTTTCTCCGTTGTGTTCTATTGAGTGCCATATTTTCATTTAATTATAATAAATTAAGATCATTTTTATACAATATGCTCAAGCCTCTTTAGGTCTACCTCCGCCTTTCTTAACATAAGTTCAATCTAAAGCATATACTATTCTAAATAGATCATTAGATGGTTGACGTTTATTGTAACCAAACCATCTAAGATGACTCTCTCTTATATTGACTGTCACTGGAGCTACACTAACCCTTTCACGGATATATTCATTTAACATTTTGTCTCTAAATGTCAAGCCACTCATCCACCTTAACATTCTCATCTCAACAACACTTAACTCTATTTTATGCTTCTTTTTAAAAGGCCAACATTTTGCGCTATAAAGCATTGCAGGTCTCACCACCATCTTATTAAATTTTTCTTTAAGTCTAAGCGGTATTTTTCTATCACAAAATAGGCCTAATGCATCCCTCCATTTCAACCATTCAATTTGAATTCTACTAATAACATCCCCATCTTTATCACCATCACATTGAACAATAGACCCGAGATATCTAAAATGTTCCCACATTTTAATGATTTGATCACCTATTGTTACAACTCTGCCACTAGATGTACTACTACTTCTAAAATTACATTCCATGTAATCAATTTTTGATCTACTCAAACAAAAGCCTTTAGACTCTAATATTGACCTCAATAAATCAATTTTTTCCTAAATCCTTTCTCTAGTCTTATCCACGAGATGGATATCATCGACGAATTCTTGTAAATGTCCAGTAAGAGCATTCATAACTAAAGCAAAAAGATATTGGCTAAGTGATGTAATCCAACTAAAATAGGAAAAGACTTGGTTAATCCTCCTTCTGTTCAAACACAAGTAACACCTTTCTTTTATGGAACTCTCCAAAGAATTTCTCTTGGAATCTTATCATAAGTTTTTTCTAAATAAATAAAAATCATATGTAGATCTTTCTTACTCTCTCTGTAGTTCTCCATCAAACCTCTCAATATATAATATCAAATGTAAGTTGACTAAAAATTGAAATAAATGAAATGTAAAACATATATAAATGGAATGTAAAGCATTAATAAATGATGTAATTGCATTCAAGTAGCTTCACCATCACTATCATCATCATCATTGATAATCGTGTTGGGATCATTACTATCATTATAATCATATTTTTCAAAGATCATTTTTGCTTGAATCTCAAGGAGAAAATATAATTCAAGCTTTTTGCTTTTGCAAACCAGTTTTGTGCACTTTATTTTCCCTTTCAATTTTTGACACTTGTCTTTAACTTACATATTTTTATTAATTCTAGATGTCCAACATGATATTGTTTTGATCAATTTTAAAGATGATTTAATAGTCCAACTTGATTTTGTTATTAATGTTGATGCGGAAATGTTATGGAGTAGGTAGGTTTCTTCTATGGATTTTTTTCGAAGAATTGTAAAGATCAAGAGATTTTTCTATGCGATCAAATGCGACAAACTTATCATATGAAGTTTTCCTGCTTTCAATCCTTCTTTCTCTTGCCATTCCTGCTATGTTTGCTTGCTGTTTTCTCTTTGATTTACCTTTAAGCAGGAAGAAATTTCGCTGTTATTAGCAAAACATTGATCAAACACCTGTTAATTTTTGGACTTTTTTTTCCTTCATTGCTGGCTCTGGTTGCTGGGACTATATATTTACTAAAAAATAGCCTTGCAGCCCCTTTGGGCCTAAAGAATCAAGCAAGAGGGGGGTTTCTGGTAGCACAGCTGCTCCTAGAAATTGTTATAGAAGTATGGGAACATAGGATATTGGTTTGGATTTTTTTTTTGGATTTTGGAGTCAATGAGTATAAAAAGCAGAGTTGATAGAAATTGAGTAATAAAATGTGAATTGAATTGTTTCAATTAATTTCAAAGCGTAGATACTAGCTATATTCTCCATACAAAAATTACATGAAAAAATAAATACAGCATAAAAATAGGTAATATAAGATAAATTGTATATATCTCGTTAGTCTTTTTAATATGACAACTTATCTAAATGCTTATCTAATTTATTTGAAAATATCCAATAGAATATTTCTATTTTTTATTCTTTCATAAGGTTTGAGCATCTTGAGAGAGAGAGAGAGGAAGGCAGGGAGAGAGAGAGAGAGGCTTTGGAAAAGACCATTTGGCAATGAGAAAATAATTTTTGTAGTTGATGACTAAGGTTGTATTCAACCCAATTGATTTTGTAGCCAACTCATGAATTTTCAAAGCGTTGTTGCTAGCTATATATATATATAGCCAGCTAATTCTCCATAAAATAGGTAATATAAGATAAATTGTATATATCTCTTTAGTCTTTTTAATATGACAACTTATCTAAATGCTTATCTAATTTATTTGAAAATATCCAATAGAATATTTCTAGTTTTTATTCTCTCATAAGGTTTGAGCATCTTGAGAGAGAGAGAGGAAGGCAGGGAGAGAGAGAGAGGCTTTGAAAAAGACCATTTGGCAATGAGAAAATAATTTTTGTAGTTGATCACTAAGGTTGTATTCAACCCAATTGATTTTGTAGCCAACTCATGAATTTTTAAAGCTTTGTTTCTAGCTATATATATAGCCAGCTAATTCTCCATAAAAAGTTACATGAAAAAATAAATATGGTATAAAAATAGGAAATATAAGATAAATCATATATTTTTCGATAATGTCTTTGATAACATGACTCCTTATCTAAATGCTTATCCAATTTATCTGAAAATACCTGAGAGAATATTTCTAGTAATTATTGGCTCACAAGGCTTGGGCATCTAGAGAGAGAGGGGGGGGGGTTGAAAATGACTATTTGACAATGAGAAAATAATATTTGTAGTTGATCACTAAGGTTGTATTCAACCCAATTGATTTTGTAGGCAACTCATGAAATTTGTTTGAACATTTTGATTGTGTGAAGCCCAAGCTGCAATAGTCATTTCTGTATGTAGCTGACCTATTGGTAGTAGTAGCCACCCTTTATGTTAGCCTTAGTTCATTGAGTAGCCACCCTCATGGTGGGGTTTGTGTCTAGTATTTGAAAAAAAAATGTTTGGTTAACTCAAATTCAGAGGTGTTACCTACCCTCCTGGTACTGTTGTAGCTCTCAATCTAGTGAATGGGCTATTGTGAAACCTACAATGCTTCTTTAGTGATAACCATTGTAAGTACTACTTAGAGCTACTATGGCTTGATCCTCTTAGACACTGGCTCCCACTTTAAATTATTTTCACATCTATAAAAATGTATTAGTAAACAGTTTGCCATATTGTCCTTTATTAACATTTGTATTCTTTCGTGCTGCTAAGTTAGGTCTTTTAGTTTCTTGTTGGTTTAACATTCTCCATCTCTTTATTTTTTGATTGATCAACATTCTTTTTTACTATTAAAATACTTTAAACTTTTTTGGGTACATGGGTGATCCTCGTGGGTGCTCATTGGATGTTGTTTAGCCTCTTATAGTTCTTTTGGGTACTCATACTAGTCTTCTAGGTACTTCTCCCATCCATCTTGGTTTGAAAATAACCTTTGAATTTTATCCTTGGGTGGAGCTACTGAATGTTTTTTATAAGCAAGGTCATTTGAGTAAGCATTTTTTAGCTTTGTCAATCTTTCATATTTACCTTATATTACCTATTGTATGCAATCTTATGATAGGAAAATTTGCACAATGATACTAATCTAATTTAGAATCAACATGACACTGGAATATGGTTATATTTTGATATTAAATTAATTTTGGAATGATGATGCATAATGCTGTTTAATCACTAGTTTTAGGATATATTTTTTTCCCCAAATGGCTTGCAAAGATCTAGAATGTTTCTTATTTGATCAGATGCAAAAAACTTTCATTGGTGATGTTTTTCAAGGAATAAGAAAAGAGTTTCATGATTGATCAATAAAATCCTTAATAGTTTATTTATCCTCTCTCAATAACTCCTTCCACTGGCATTTTGCCAATGCTAAATTGTTGATTTTTTATTTACCTTTAAATTGTGGGCAATATTGTTACCATTAACAAAATAATGATCAAAACAACAATTAAATATTGGATTTGTATCCCATCTGTAATTGGTGATTGTAATTGTAGGTTTGTTAAAGTTTGTTATGGACATCCTTTTAATATTGAAAACTACGTGACAGAGAGGTCGCCAACGGTTCTTTTGCTCCTAAAAATTGGTAATCCAGAGAGGTAGAGGTGGGCTTATGACTTGGCTTCCTCTTGGTTGTAAGGTTTTGGGAGTGTGAAGTATTAATATAATAAAATAGGAGAGGGACTAATGGCAAATGAATTGACTTATTCTTAATGGAATTTAATTTCTAATTACTAGCTATATTTATAGCCATCTTAAAAATTGGAATGATAATATTAATTTTATTTATCTAGATAAGCTATTTGATAAGCTAAGTCCTTATCTAATTGCTTATCACATTTATTTGAAAATATTTATTTTCTCATTGGTTTTGTGCAGCTAGGGAGGGAGGGAGGGAGGGAGGGAGGGGGGGAGGGTGGGTTTATGCGACTAAGGAGGGGAGGGAGGGGAGGGAGGGATTGCCATTGTAGCTTACCACTAAGGCTTAGTCAATTCAAGTTGGAGCTAAGGTGGTAGTTATCTTGTTAGCAGTGCTCTATAAGCTCCATTTGGTGTGAATTGTGTAGGTATAGCTTAGTCTATTCAGGTTGGAGCTATGGTGGTAATTATCTTGTTGGCAGTGCTCTATTGGCTCCATTTGGTGTGAATTGTGTACGTAGATCAATTATTAATTTGCTTTTCATCTCTTTTTCATATTTGATTGATTGACATTTCTCTTCACTATCATTTCACTTCTCATCTCTTGGGTGCATGGATGGTCATTGATTCTTGTGTTGTCCTGTTGTGGTCCTTAAGCTATTCATCTTCTTCTTTTGGGCTGTGACATGAGACGCGAGCCGAGCAATTTATTCTTAAGTGAAGTTTCTGAAAAATTTCTATTAACTGTATCTTTTGGGCAAGCATGTTCTCTATCTTTTTCAATCTCTTACCTTTATTTTCGTTATCTGTGATATAGAATCTTATGGATGGAGTAACTGCATGCTCTGATGCCAACATGAATTAGAATAAATAGTGATTATATTGCGATGTTAAATTGATTATAGAATAGGGATGGGGAACTACTACAACTTTGCAGATTTTTGTGAGAGGTTTGCAAAAAATTTCTAGAGTTTTTCCCATGCGATCAAATGCTAACACATTCCTTGGTGATGATAAAAGGGTCAATGAAAAAAACACAGATTATAATGAGTTGATTAACAAAATCCTAATTATATTTTTTCTGCATTCACTCCTTTTGCCTGACTTATTAATTTTTTTTTCTATTTTTAATCTAATTTAGGTGCAAACAATGAGCAATTTTGTCTTTATTAGTAAAACGTTAATAAAAAATATATGGATTTCTTATTTCTTCTCAACCTTGCTGTAGCCAACAATTGTTATCGCAGGTTTGCTGAAATCTATTCTTTGCATCTCTTTTGGTTCCATAAATTGAGGAGAGGGAGGTTGTCGGTTATTCTGTTGTGGTTAAAACCGCACTGAGAAGAAGAGATGTGGGCTGATAGTTTGGTTTATTCTTGTGCATAGGAGCTGATGATTGTAAGAAGCAGTGAGATGATAAAATAGGAGTGGGCGCCAGACCAAGTAAATTGAATTGTACTCAGTTGATTTTGAAATCTAGTTACAAGCTATATTTATAGCATTTAAATTCCCTAATAAAAAAATTAGAAAATTATATGAAAATTCAAATAAGAAAGATAAGAGAAGTCTTTTCAATTTATTAAGTTATGTGATAAGATGAGTCATCATCCAAATGCACATTTATTTGATAACACCCAAGAAAATATTCTTAGAAATTATCCTCTTTAGGCTTGGGTTGCTTGGAGAGAGAGAGAGAGAGGAATTTGTGGAATTTAAACTGACAGACTCTTTGATTCCTTGGAATTGGTGCATTTTTTTTCTCTACCTTTTTTTGTTGAATCTTCCTTATAGGCTTTATTTATTGAGTTAGTTTTGATTTATTCAAAGCATCTTTGAATGATGGTCCAAATTTATACCTCTATGGCTTGTCTTGTTGAGTTTATTTGATTTATTCAAAATTTTTGAATGAAATCCAATTTTTGGTTTTCTTGTTGTTTGGGCTAAAATCTTGTCTAAACTTCTAAGTTTGGATTGATTTAGCATGAGTTAAGATCCCATCTTGCTCTTATGCCATCTTATTTCTTTTTTCATGGTGCTTGTTAGCCTTGATTTGACATGATTAAATTCTATTTTTTATTTACTTAATTTTAGTGCAATTGGGTTGAATTAGGATTTTGAAAGCTTTCTGGATCATGGTTCCCTCGGTTCACTGGCTGCTCAAGTAGTGATGAAGCATATATATTGTGTTAGAACAAGCCATCTTATGCAGGATAAGCCTCCATCAACAAAACTTTGTTTACTCGTTACTAATTCAAACAAGAAAGTTCCTGAGAAGACCACAGCGATTTTAATTAGACAAAGCAGAGTTCTTGGAATAGGTTCCAAGATCACAATTCCAAGCTTAAATATAATGAAGCACGCAGACATATTACTTGAATTTCGCTTTTTTTTTTTGAATGGATTGTCACATCCATCACATGGCAAGTGTGTAGCACAAGGTCAACGACACCTTGCAAATTATTTTGTTTTTCAATAATCATTTTTTTCTTGCTTTTAAAAAGTAGTTGGAAGGTTGTTGGTATTTGGTGGGTTGATTATCCTTATTCATATGGCAAACATAACTAAATTCATATTAGCTGGTGTCATTTATCATTCAAGAATCAATTCAAGTTCAAATTACTCAAACCATGGCATATTCCACAAAACAAAACTTGATTCCAACCTCTTCAACATTTCAAGACACTCCTTATAAGTCCATGCAAGGGTTGTCCTTTTATTTTCTGAATTTAAAATTTGCATTTTTATTTTCAAGCATTTTTATTTATGAATGTTTATCCTCATGAGATTATTGAATGCTTATGTATCCAAATATTGAACATCTTGAATGGAAAAATGAAGTTGTTTAGTTCCGATTTTCAATTCTAATTTTACACTTTGTGGTGGAAAGTTTTTCATAGTGGTTTGGTGCCTTCACACGGTACAATTTTTTTGGTTTTATTTATCTTTCTATTATATTGCTATTATCTCCTCACTCTTCTCCACTCTCTACTGAACTCTATAATCCCTTTACAAGGCCCCCTTTTCGCTTAAAACCAAAAGCAATCCAAAAAAATTATAATGGCATCTCTCAAGTACTTTTAAATTCCCCGCTTTAGACTTCAAAAATCCCTACATTCCCAATATTCATCATCCAAATCTCCCTTGTCATCACAAGATAGAAAGGATCCCATTCCACTCCAAATCCACAGCAATCCTCCTCATTCATTAATTCTTATGTCTCCTTCATTAATTCTTATGACTCTAATTTTAATCGATTCTTTTGAGTAAGTTCCAAAAAATATTGGCCTATACCTTTTGTTTATATAATTTCTACGTTAATTCCATAAGGATGCTCAGCTTGTTTTTGTTTCATTTGAGGCACAACCAAATCATTTAATTTATGCACACTAAATTTCTCTAATGTGGACATTTAATCTTCCTTAATTTGCTAGAAGACAATTTTAATTTATTTGTGTTATTTAATTTGTATGCTATTTGTAAAACGTTCCTTAGTGAAATCATGCCATTTACTTTTCACTAAACACTATTTATTTATGTCTCCTTAATTTTGTATTTCTGCTTTATTAGTTATTCTAGCAGAAGGAACCTATTATCATAATTATTGCAAATTATTCAATGTCAGTTTTATCCATCTTCATCTTCAATTTGTTCATATCAAATTTTTATGAGTTATTACACATATGCGATACAATTTGATGTTTGCTCAACTTCTATCTATACCTTTTTTGGTCTGTCCTTTCGCCTTATTAATCTTTAGTCACTATTTACATATCCAAACTAGTTTGGTCTATTTTTCGCTACATTTTTTGTGAATAGATGCTACTCCCACCAGCTCTTTAATTTAATCATTTAATTGTCCATATATATATATATATATTTGTTTTCTCTCATGTCTAGTTTAATGTTGTTATTTCTTCCTCACTAATCTTGCCTGGCAATGACTTTTAACGATCCAGTATTTAGATTCATGCATCCTAACCCTGCTAGTTATAATTTTATAATTTTCTTAAGCCACTATGAGATTTCTTGACATATGCTATTGAGTTTTTTCATTACCGTCTACCTTTTTTTTTAAAGATATGTCCTCATATGTATCAATATTTTCTTTAAAGTTGATCTAAGAAAGTTAAATTTATCACGTTTAGATGCCCCCTTATGTTCATGTATCATTGGTTGATCATGGTTATCATTACATGTATTGAAATTTCTTATGCTTTTTAGTAGCTTTTAATCCTACCATTGTAAATCTTGCCCAAAGATACTGTCCATTTTACCAACTTTTTCTATTTTGAACTCTTTACTTGCTTAGTCATATCACCTACAACTAACATTTACTACGATATGCATTTGTGAAGATTAGCTGTTAGTATGTCCATGATTGGTTTTGAAGGAATGGGCTTATTGCTAACTATTGGAAAGGGCTCTTCTTTGGAAGTGTTTAATCATTCCATAACTATGTTTGATGCAGTAAATTTACCTTTAGATATATTACTTATTGTGTGCCTTATGTATGCACTTGTTTCCTCGCATTATTTTTTCATATATTAAATTTTATTTGATATTGTATTAGCTTTGTAGTTCATGTTTAACTCATTAAGCTTTGTTGCACAACATCCTATCTTTCAAGTTGATTTCGTCTGGCTGCGCTTGCAAGCTTTTTGTCTCATTGTTGGTGTGCGCTCTTGCTCCTCGGCACTTGTGCATTCTGTCAAGTGACCACGTCTTGCTAAGTATTTGAGCAGTGACTTGCTAGCGTTCTTATTGTTCGTCCTTCATTGTGTGGAATCACATTCTCTTTGTCACTACTTCTCATATGCGACTTCCTTCAACCAAGCACCCTTTGCCTCTTCCACACGAACACACATCTTGGGCATCTTTGGTAGCTGCTCATACCACTGCGTTGTGGTGCTTTCGTCGGTGTTGGTGCTATGACATATTCTGTCTTCGTGTCCATTATGGTGTTTTTGTTTTGGTTTGAATTACTTTTGATAAAATTTATTCTACCTCATTCTCTCGATCTACAAATCTCCTCATGATGCCTATTTCATTCATATCGTTGACTATTGGTTTATTTGAGTGGTGATATTTCTTGCTTGGCTGCTAAAGCGCCTAAGGTTACTCACTTCGATATAACCCTCACTCTTTTTATCTGATGAGGAGATCCCTAAGTTTTCTCTGCCTTTCTCCATCTCCTTGGTTGGGAAAGCTTTTCATGGGCTCTTCAAATATGAAGAGTGCTCGTAGCCGATCCATATTTGACTAGGGTTTTATCATGGGACTTAATGATTATCGTCATATTCTAGTTAAGTTGTCCCCTAAAATCTAATTGCTCAAGAAATTTCTTTTGGAGAACATATTATGTGGATGGTTTTTTAATGTGCATACATAAATGGAGACCTTAGAGGAACCTTACGTCAATCTAGTTTGGATTATTTTCCTCGTAAGCGAATTCCCTTGCTTAGTCAATCTATTTTGTACTCACTTGTCTCAAATTTTCAGCTAACCACAGTAGGTGGATGTTGCTACTACTTGGCTTTATAGGCCTTTGATGGCTAGGGTTATAGTTGAATTGTTTGTTATTTTTCTTTGAGAAAAAATGTGGATATGCTTCAAATATAAGCCCGTTTATTATTCTTATTGTAAAATATTTGGTCATGACTTCTTCTTAGAATGCGTCAGAGTACACCCGTTAACACGAAAAAACTATCAATTATGGCAATGAGGAACTATCATTTGATAGAATCCTATCTTCTAATGCTATGGTGATAGTCTTATCTTTTTTTTGACATGGCCTAATCAAAAATTGGAGTTTACTTTGGATTTTATCTTAGAGTTTGTACCTTCCTAGTTTACAAGCCCAACCCTCGGACCTACTCACACAATTTTTGATCTTATTCCCTCTACGGTTATTGCTTTTAATACTCCTTGATGCTAGGGTGATGGGTGATCCAAAATATCTATTTGTTGCCTTTGTTGATAACATTTTAGTCATAGTGGAGCTAGTGGATAAGAAGTTTTAAATTTTTTTGCTCTTCAAAATGTACGAAGCTTAAAATTAGGCTTTTAGTGCACTTAGGGTTTTTTTTTGTTCTTATTGATGCATTTTATTTTTAGTTTTTCACATAACAATGGTTTGTTATTGCTTTATATTGTAATCTTTTTTATAAATAATACTATAAGTTATTTCTACTTTTATAAAAATGTTTAACCTATGAAGAAATTTTCATCGTGTAAAAACCCAAAATAGTCTCTCGACTATTAAGAAGTGTCCAATTTAGTCTCAAAGTCTTATAATGTTCCAGTTTAGTTCTAGACTATTAAAAGTTATTCCAAATTGATCCTAAATCATATTTTTCGTTAAATCCAACAGTGGCTTGCATGAATTGAAGGTTATTTTTGTCTTTATGTAATTACTCAAAATTTATGATATTTTTATATTAATTTTTTTAATTTATTGTAGAAAAATTATAAGTTTTAATTTGCATTAATAAATCTCTTTATAATAATCATCACCTTATTCAAATGAAAATTGTTAAAGTAATCAATAATTATGCAGTAAAGCTCACTCAATCTAAGATTATGTGAATTACTCGATTTCAATTGAATTTTTGAATTTAATATTTTTTATTAGGAAATGTGTTTTAAAATAGTTAAAGTTAACTTGAAAAGCTAATCAATGAATTTATTTTACAGTTAAAATATTATTTATGTGAATAATAAAATTTTGTGATTGATGATCATTAATATATATATATATTTATATATATATAATTGGAATCCACAGTATAAGATCCCTCAGGTTGGGTGTTTGAATCCCCTTTAGACAGTTGACCTTAAGGAGTGCTGAATGTTACGTATATTAAGTGTATGTATACTGTATAAGTAGCCCGACTTAATCAAACGATGATCTAATAAAAAAATTCATTTGAAAGAAAATGATGACTGAAGAGATTTATCATACAAAGTAAAAATTATAATTTTTCGACAATAAATAAAAAAGAGATTTATATACAAACCGCATAAGTTTTCAATAATTACATAAAAGACAAAAATACCCTTCAGTTCATCCAGGTCACGTTAAATTTAACGGAAAATATAATTTAAGACCAATTTGGAACAACTTCTAATATATTGGGACTAAATTTGAACATTCTAAAACTCTCGGACTAAATTCTTAATAGTCTGGGACTATTTTTGGGCTTTTACTCGACTTTTATCACTTTAATAGGTCCAAAGCTATGGAAATAATGGTTCGTGCTATTAATAAAATGAGTGATGGTGAAGGATTACTCTTGTTCACTATCATAAAACCATCCTTTTAAAGCATTTATTTTGTTGTAAACAATGTTGACAAATAAAAATAAATTAAGAATTGATTTCTTATTTTATTTCCCTTCTTATGACCATGTTATGTAGAATATTCTGAATCTAATCAAATTGACTCAATTTATGTGTGACTTTTATGCTTTAGGGTTTGTTTGGGGCAACTACAGCTTATTAAAAAGCATCTATGAAGCCTCTGAAAAATAATTGGATGTTTAAAAAGCTACGGCTGCTATTTTAATTTTTTCTTTTTTTGAAAAAGTCAACCGTAGCTAGAAGGCTGCCACCACACCTAATCAGGAACGGTCTTAAAACTTAAATTTTAGCTGTAGTTTTTTGAAAATGTTGTCAAATCGCATTTTATTCAAATGGACAAAACTGCAGTGCGGTGCCTCACCGCCACCGCATCGTCGCCCCAAAAGGACCCTTGATGTGTAATTAAATGTCTATCTTTACCCGTTCTTAGTTATTAATTCATTTCTAATTTAATTTGATAATGTTCTTGTTATTGTAGTTGTAAGTTCAAAGAAGAATATTCTTTTGATATTTGATCAAAGTCAGAGGTTGATTCTCAAATTTTTTTTATAATGCTACCACTGTTGAAAATATGTCGGGGTGTGACATGTACAAAATCAACAAAAGGAACCGTTGGTATTCTTAATCTGCATATATCCCTGAAAAATAGGAAAATGAAAAGTGGTTTACTATTTCGTCTGTTTTTCATTTTTTGAGTGGTTTTCATATATCTTTCTCTTACACTCTCAAGAGAGAAAGATTTCATTTAAGCAAACAGAAGGCAATTGAAATAGAAAATATAAGTAATGATGCAAAAAAGTAATAGCTATTATTTTCCTTAGATATCCCATGTTTCTCCTTAGGATCCCAAATGGCAATGGTGATGACAATGCCCCTTCGGACAATATAATCCTTTTGCCAAACTGGAGCTTTCCTTGTTCGATATGGGCATTTTGTGGTTTGCTCTAAATGTTGCTCCTATTGAGTGGGTGATACGGGGCGTCACGCCGCAATATTTGCCTCAGACTTGTTCTTTCCAGGCAAAGGAGGGACCGACCGGTCCTTTCAACCATGGGCTTCTCTCCAATTTGGAGCTGGGTCCACTCCTATTTACTTTAGGTCTATATACATGTAATTTCTTTTTGTTTAGGTCAAATTTTTTTGCATATTTTTCCTGTCGGGATAGTGGTCGGTGTCTCCAGATTCTCCTGCAAGGGCTATATCCAAATGTGGGTGGTTCTCCGACTGTAGCTCGTCTGAGGTGGTAATTTTCTTCCAAGGGTCCAGTGGTGCTTCGGCTGTAGCTCATTCCCGAGGGAGTCCTTATTTTTCTCCAGCTCCGCCGCCACCTTTCCTCGTTGCAGTTTTGCATAAGAACACTTTTATTGTTCCTGCAGCCACAAATCGTCCATAATGTTTTTTCCAACCATTCCTACCACCCTTAACCACCTCTACTGCTACCGCCTAGTCGTCCACCCTTTCACGTCGCCGCTGCCAGCTCCAAACAATACACTTTTGCTATTTGTTCAGCCGTTTTCTGCTGTTCCTCCTTCCCACACATGCAGTCAGCCACCCTTTCTCCATAACAGCAACCTACCACTTCCTTGACGCCCCTATCCTCCAACTTGCAGCATCTCACCTCTTCCCATCGTCACTACTTGTTGCCATACGACTGCAGTCTCCCCTTCCAACCTGCAGCCCTCCAACAACAACTAATTATCGTCCTTCCATCCCGCCAATCGTCTGCCTTCACCTTTTGCTGACAACCCTAGTTGAGGGAGTCTCGTGTTTGTTGTTGTTATTTCCCTTTCAGTGTTATGTTGTACTACCTATTAGCTTTTCCAATAATAATATTGTTTGCTTATTGTTGGTTGGGGTTAATTCCGATATCCTTTTATGTCAGAATTGGCCTAATATTAGTTTTATCCCACTATTCTAGCACTCACCTACCCAACCCTAACTCCATCCAAAATTTTCTTTCCTAACTTACATCAGATCTACACACCTCCTTTTACCTATTCACAGCTCAACCCTTATCATGTCGCCAAGGAGACATTACCAAAACGTGATCGGAATTTTACCATGGACGAGATGCAGCGGAAATTCCGCCGAGTGCTACAATGGTTCGCCCAACTAGAAGAAAGGACCTAGGGAGATGTCACCATTGAGCATGATATGAGATCTGACAAGGTGAGAGAGAGAAACACTTGAATCCCTTATGTAGGGATTATTCTAGTGGAGAAGAAGACATGTCACGATGTTTTGGGATACAATATCAGAGGACGGTGAGAGATGAAGTGCCTATTAGAGGATATAGAGATGAATTGCTTGTTAGAGGATACAAAGATTAAGTGTCTGTTAGAGAGGATATAGAGATGAATGTGTCTGCTAGAGGATACCAAGGCTCAGGAGTGAAAGTGGAGATATTAGATTTCAAGAGGAGAATGAATCTAGATGATTTCATAGAACGGCTGCAGACCGTTGTGAGAGTATAAGGAGGTGCCAGATGTTCGGAAGGTGAAACTAGCTGCTATCAAAATGAAGAAGGGCACCTCGTTGTGGTGGGAGACCTAAAGAGGACGGAGAATGATTACTACTTGGGAGAAGATGGAGAGAGAATTGCAGTGACAGTACCTTCCTCCACACAACCGTCAGGATATTTTCTTTAGGCTCCACTACTTGCAGCAGACGGAGCTATCGATAGAGTACACCTAGGAATTCATATAGCTTAAGTTGAAATGTAATCTGATGGAGCCAGAGAGCACATGATAGTTAGGTATTTGGGAGGCCCCCATCGGTAACGTGGTTCAGCTACAATCTCACTGGACTTTGTGAAGTTCAAACATTGGCACTTAATGTAGAGAGACAACAGAAGCAGAGCAGATAGCTACGACCATTCAGACAACCACCCACAGATGGAAACATCAGTAGGAGCACATCTAAGATAGTTGAGAAGTTTTGTTAGAAAAATGATAGTTACCTGGAGTGAGAAGAAGCATGAGAAAATCAACACCCTTACTACCACCCCAGCTAGGAAATGTTTCAGATGTTATGGGTTTGGACACATTATTTTCAGTTGCCCGACGAGCCGAGTTTTCACCTTCATCGAGTAAGGTGCAGTGAAGGAAGTTAGCGACGGAGAGATAACTAAAAAAAAGAGCGAGTACCAACTTCCATCGGATGAGGGTGAGATGTTTATGATTCGACTGGTCTTACAGAGGGATCAATAGTGGCTTTGCTACGACATATTCAACACCCGATGTATCATAAAAGGGAAAGGTGTGCAGTCTCCTCTCATTGTCGATGGAGGTAGCCGCAAGTACGTGACATCTACACAGATGACGAACAAGTCGAGCCTTATAACTCTGGCATTTCCAGCAATACTCTCTGACGTGATTGAAGTAAATGAACATTTTTCTGCATTGACAGATGTCTTGTAGAGTTTTCAATTGGGGATCAGTTGCAGGTAGGGATGTAAACGAACCGAACACGAACGAACAGAGCTAGTGTTCGTGTTCGAACACATCAATGTTCGTGTTTGGTTTATTTAACAAACCGAATGAAAAAAAAATGTTTGTGTTCATCTCGTTTGCTTATCGAACGAATCGAACACAAACTTCCTGGCGAACCGAACCCAAATTTTTCGTGAACAACGAGCTTTTTTGACAGCCCTGGTTGCAGGATCAGGTTTGGTGTGACGTGGTGCCTATGGATGTCTGTGATCTTTTGTTGGGGAGACCGTGACAATTTGATCGCCGAACTCAGCATGACAGATTCAAGAACACCTACTTCTTCACTAAATTATATGTGCTCTTGTGTAGAGAAGTGCCAATAGGATCAGTTTTGGCTATGACATAGGTCAACAAGATATAAGATCCAGTTATAGACACAGAGCATCCAGTACGAAGAGAGTTTCGGGACATCAAATTCGATAGTTTACTGCAATGGCTGCCATCGTTCGAGAAATCCAAGCTGCCCTGAATTCAGATCGGTTGAGCCAACCTTGGGTTACTATTGGAGGATTCAACAGAACATACATGATATGAAGTCCCAGCTCAGTTCGGTAGTGTGCTCCTTGAAGGTTGGATCGATATGGATGTTTACTCGCAAGTGAAGGAAATTTCTCAGGTGTTTTAGGGGACAGTGCATTCGCCAGGGGATCCAGGTGCATCTCGGGTCGCAGTCGAAGATCTTTCAATCTTAGGAGGTTATAACAGCTCAATCACCTTTAACGTGAAGACAAAAGCTTTAACGACCGAGGTCAAAGCTCCCCCAACCTTGGGAACTTATGCGGAGTGTCCACGCCCCAGACACGGCGAGTGACGAGATATTTGCTCTGAACTGGTTCGATCTAGGTAAAGGAGGGATCGACTGGTCCTTCCAGGCATGGGCTTTCCTCTTATTTGGAGTATGGTCTACTCTTCTTTACACCTTGTCTATACATATGTTATTTCTTTCTGTTTAGGTCAATATTTTTTTGCATGTTTCTTGTTGGTATAGCCGTCGGCATTTCCAAAATTTCCCTTTTAGGGTGTATCTAAAGACAGGTGGTGCTCTGATTGTAGTTCATCCGAGCTGGTGATTTTCTTTCAAGGGTTGAGTGGTGTTCCGGTTGTGGCTTTTTCCCGAGGGAGTATTTATCCTTCACCAACTCCGTTGCGACATTTCCTCGCTGCAGTCCCACAAAACAGTACTTTTACTGTTCTTGCAGCCACCAACCCTCCATCTTGCCCTTCCCAACCATTCGGCCGCCCTTGCCACCTCTACTGCTGGCACGTGGCTGTCCACCCTTCCACCTTGCAGCTGACAGCCCCTAAACAACATTTCTGCTATTTGTTCAGCTGTTTCCTGCTGTTCCTCTTTTCCGCACCTGCAGCCAGCCATTCTTTCTCCTCCTTCCCATCACAGCCGCAACCTACCACTTCCCTGACACCCCCTACCTTCCAGCTTGCAGCATCCCACCTCTTCTCATCGTGCTACTTGCTACCACTCCAGCGCAGTCCCTCCTTCCAACCTGCTGCTCTCCAACAGCAACCAACCATCACTTGTATAAGCCCTTAGACAATTAACTGGGTTTTATATTTCATAATATTGTCATCTTATTTAAATTTCATAGACAAGACTCACTTGCAATGAGTAATAGTCTGTAAAGCCTTCTGCACATTCTTAGAATCTTCACAAGGGAAAGTTGAGTAGTAAAGGTAGAAAAGAAAGGCTTTATATTTCTATTGCACATAAATTTTGATATGGATGTTAGTTCATGATTTGCACCTTTGAGGAATGCAATATGCATATTAATGTTATCAAATTTCTGAATTGGGAGCTTGCAGATGATGCGGGAGCTTGTGGAATCCCGTGTTTCTACTCGATTCTGCTTGATTCCGCATGTTTGTAGATCCCCACAATTATGGAGGAACATAGAATCCAGCGATCGAGGGATGCCGAACCACAAAAAATCACATTTTTCTTATTCTAACCTCCTTTTCTTGTTTTTGGATTTTTTCGTATTTTTTTATTTCTAATTAAGTTTTCTTCTAACGGGAAACTCTTATATATTTTATATTTTGCTGTTTTGAGGAAGCTAGCTTGGTTTTATGTGATTTGAGGGTTTATTTTTTCATTTTCTGTTCTTTGGAGTGCTGCATCATCTTCCTATGGCAAGTTGTGTATTTGTATCTTGCTCAGAAATTCTTCTTGTTGCCCATATCCTGTCATTTCACCATTTGTTCACTGCTACTGCTGTTTGACAGCAGAAAAACAGCTATTTTCCGCTTCCTGTTTGCCACCGCTCACGTAAGAATTTAGTCGCCATCATCCCTCCCTTTTTTCTTACCCATCCTATACCTTACCTAACTCTTTCTTGTATTTTCTCACATCTTCTAGAAGCCCTAGAATAGTGTCAATTTTTATTAGAAAGTAGAGTTTGCGTGTCACGATTTCCATGATATGATTTTTCTGAGATTGTTACTCGTATTCCTTTCCATGATATGATTTTTCTAATTATAATCCAAAGATTTTGACTTATGTTAAGAAAGGTAGAGGTAGGCCTAAAAAGACTTGGGCATGTTGTATAAAAATGATCTTAATTTATTAGCGATAATGAAAATATGACACTCAATAGGACATAATGAAGAAAAAGGATTCATGTAGCCAACCCTACTTAGTGGGATAAAGACTTGTTGTTGTTGTTGTTTTTGTTGCCATCTATAAATGCTACGCAATCTCATGATTATATTAAAAGAAAAGGTGATCCTATGTAGTATTTATAGATGTCATTGAGGATAAATTCTTGATCCAAGTTGTTGTTTTGTATGCATAAATTCTTCATTAAAAACTTGGAGTTCAAGTTAGTTTCTATAAAATCAGATTTTTGAAATAATAAATCTTTAAATTATCCCTTACCCTTAAATTAGTGACTCGAAATAAGACTTTGTTTTGATAAATGAGGCATCCATTGTAAGTAATATATATATATATATATATATATATATATATATATTTAATGATAGGATCTAATGTTTATACCTTTTTGGGTTGAAGCATAATATGACAAGTTATATTTTGTTGTTCTACGATCTAATTTATCATACTTTTTATCATTATTGTGAATACACATTGTACAACCAAAGCTTTTAATAGGGATATTCGTGGAGATCCTACGACAAGGAAAATATTTTTAAAACATATGTAAAGGTGTTTGAAAAATTGAAATTTGTAGGACATATGATTAATGAGGTATGTTGACATTAGGATAGCATCACTCCATAAATATTTTGTCTCATGATTGGTGAAGAGTAAAGTTCTCTCAAATTTTAAATAGTTTTTAAATTTTTTATTTTGATTGTTCTTTTTTTGTTAAGGATTGTCGTTACTTGAGCTTTTGTTCAATAATGACTGAAGTGCCAAAATAGCCCCTGACTATTTACGTTGGGCCATTTTATTCTCGAATTTTGTATAAGTGTCAAAATAGTCTCCAAACTCTTTAAAATTACGCTTTAATAGTCTTCAATGGGACTATTCCAGCCCCAATTTAAAGAGTATGGGAACTATTTTGGCACTTTAATAAATTCTGGGACTAAAACGACCCCATGTAAATAATTGGGGACTATTTTGGCAGTTTAATTGGTCAATCATTCTCTTCTTAAGAATAAATGGCCCAAAAATTTAATAAAAAATTCTTGGCTATTGCCACCACCCCTCAATATTTGAGTTTTTCTTATAAATTGTGCTTGTATCATAATATAAAAATTTCTATAATATTTCCCAACCACTGATTTTCTAGACCCCACTACTTCTAGTATGATCAAGAATGAAAGCAATACATTTTTTCTCAAGTGAGCAAATACTGATGTGGGAAGCCATAAATCACTATGAATTAAATAGAAAGGCTTTGATGGTATGAAAAATTTTGGATGATAGGAGCACGATGCTGTTTTGCCAATGGGCAAATTTCACACTGAAAAAAGATGGGTCATCATTGTGGAAATATTCTTTGGAATAGCTGTTTTAAATTTTGAAAACTAGGGTTGCCTAGTTACCGGAAATAAAAGTAGACTCAAAATAGTAGCTGTGAACTTCTTTTCTTGGATTTGTTCGATTATTAAAGTAGTCCAAGTGTTTTAGCATTGCAATCATTATCTTTGAGGCTAGTTCATGAAACTCACTTAAGGATAGTGTTTAACACAAAATGTTGATCAAGTGTTATTTGACTAATAGATAAAGGGCTGCATAATAAACTTGGAACATTTAGGGCATTATGAAGAACCTTTAACGAAGAAATTTACATTGAATCCATCTCGTCCATAATCTATAGCCAAACAACAAACTTGATTTTGATTTGCTACAAAATAGTGTGTAAAGTAAAAAAAAAAAAAAAATTAGCAACTTTTCATATGTTAGTAGCTTTAGAAATAATAACGTAAGATACTTGTTGCTTGTTTTTAGAGAATACAACAATTTTTATTACCTTATTGGGCCAAATAATAAGGAGTGCAGGTAAATTATAAAGACTTGAAGGGTTTTTGCAGCGGGTCTAATTATTCATTTGCGATTGGAGGCATTTCTGAGTTGATGGCTTGTTCATGTGAATCTTTAATTATGTTTTGAAGCGCCCTTTCTTTGTTTTAAATTGTTAGCTTCCTATAAGTTTTCTTTTCATTTACTTTGCATGCCATAGTCTTTTGCAGCTTGTTTTATTTCAGAATACATCTTGTATGTTTTCTTGCTCATCATTATCATTTTTCTGCATTCTTCTCGTCTGAACTTTGAAAATAGTTGACGAATTGATTGGAGATTTTCTACTTAAATTAATTTATTCGTTTTATCTGGAACATTATTTACAGTGACAAGAAATGTGTAAACACAAGCATTCTCTTTTTTTAACAATGCACGATCATTCACATTACCCCTCACAGTTTAATAGCATTAATCCAACATTCACAACTATCTCATTGTAATAGATGGTTACTTCCCACTTTCCTTGTTTAGACTGCCCATGCTTTGATTTTAATTTAGGGGAAGTTGCATACATACCACACCATTCTTAGGTATTTACATATCTAACACCAAATATTTAATCTTTACATTCATAACACTCAAATATTTAACATCACAACAAAAATACCATTTTACTAACTTTTTAACAGTCAAAAACACCTTTTTATGCATAGTTTTATACAACCAAGATATTATAAATGTAAATATCAAACCTTAGGTGTTAAAAATGTTAATCTATATGAATTGTGTGGTATGTATGTAAATTTCCCTTTAATTTAAAGGTTTGAGAGTTTTCTAAATCCGATCAAGCTTCGCTAACTGAATTCCAAATTTATTTTGTGGTCGGAAAGATCATATATCTGCAGTAGTTCTCTCCATCAAATTTTGGAGCCACACCATTATTAAGGAGATTTTTTATCTCAATGGTGTGGATGTTGGATTACTCAGGGTTGCTTTTTTTATTATATCAGTGAAGTAGTCTAAATTCTTTTTGATAATGAGCGACTGATTTGACAAATAGGAACTACTCCAAATAGCTCGTCATTTTGTTATGAATGATTATTTGGTGAGTTCCTTAAAAAAACCGTGTTCATTGATGACCATATTTGGCTGAAATTTATTGTGATTGTAATTTTTTATTTTCATATGATAACATACTGAACTATTCTTTTGCATCAGACCCTTACAAAGCTTCGCTTTTCAAGGACTGCACTGTCAGATGTAGAAAAGGATGCTTTTAAGGTAAATTCAAGGCCATTCATTGTTTTTTTTACTCAGAAAAAAATGAGAGTGCCTTCTAATTTAGATTAATTTTTTTTCTTTCAGAGGATTTTGGAAGAAGATGATTTCTATACAATTAGAGTGCCTTCTAATGTGCTGAATCCTCCTGGAAAAGGCTATATTATGTCATCTGTCCGAGCTGTAAGTTCATTAGCCTTTTGTTCTACCATTAATATGCACATTTTCAAAACAACCATAAGGATTTGTCATACATATTCTAATCAAGCATCTTTTTCTTGAAACTAGTGCTAAATTTCTCATCCGGATGCCTATTTAATTAGAAGCTACTTTTGTTGTGTTCTCTGTTTGCTATAAGTTTAAAGAGGATAACTAATTCATGCAAGTTTAATATTAAGAAAATTTTATGTTAGATGCGAACATGAAGTTGTCAAGTGAAATGAGGGACTTCCGGTTGTTGGATTCCCCTAAAATTTATTGGGATGTCGGAGGAGCCCTAAGATCTGACCTTTATATTACCTTATATATATATGTATATATATATGTATGTATATATATATATGTATATGTATATATATATATATATATATATATATACATATATATATATATATATATGTACATCAAGAATTTTAAAAAAAATAATATATATTTGTTTGTATATTCCTTGAGCAGAAGTGGCCTTACTAATGTGAAAATTATCTGATTCTATTTTTGATTGAACTGTTTTTTATATTTTTTGTATGGACTTTAAAACTTAGCGCTCATGCTTGCAGTAGTCTAGTGCCAACAAAAGAGACCTGTCCAAACATTTTCTACTGAAAAGGCGGCGGGCGGCTGGCGGTGGTACTTTATATTAAGTTGTTTTTAAATTTGACCAAATCAGCCAAATTCCAAATTCAGAGAAAATGAACTAAGGGCTGAATTTTAAATACAACACTATTTCACATTGGATTTGAATTTCTTCCAAAAAAAACATTTGATTTTCAAAATTCATGAATTTGAAATGCAATACATCCCTAATTTGGCCGACTAAACAGCACCTTGATAAAATCTCAATTCAGTAAAGCATGAATTGTGCGGTAAATGATGATTTTGGGGAGATTCCACATTTAAAAATCCTAAGGGCTAATATATTAAAGAGGAAAATATACAGATAGGTTGTTTGGGTGGACTTAAAAGAAAGTCCAACCCACACGATACAACAAACGCAATATCCCAAAAAAAGAAAATATACATAAGATCAAAAACCAAACTACCAACGCGCGTAAAAAGCTAGCGACGTGCAGTCCTGTCTCTAGTTCTCGGACGTGAGCCGGATAACAAATTGGTGAGGTGCGAACCATTTTCCGAGGTGACCAAAATATCATCCATTAGATTTCTGAGCGGAAGTAGGTCTCCATTCTTTTTCTTTCTCCTGGATGTGTGAACTTGCCATTCCTCGTCCGAGGATTGACTAATCTGATCAGTGGATTGGACATGTGTAGGCAGTTACACATCAAAAACCCCATGTGTCTGAGTAACATTAAACTCTTGCTGGACTTGAGGCGGTAGAGAATCAGTGTGTGTGTGTGTGTGTATATATATATTATGCCTTTTAGAAAAAGAATAATGTATATTTGTTTGCATATTTCTTTAAGCGGAAGTGGTCTTACTAATGTGAAAATCATCTGATTCTATTTTTGATTAAACTGGTTTCCATAGTTTTTTGTACAAACTTTAAAACTGGGCGCTCATGCTTGCGGTAGTTTAGTCCCAACTAAAAAGACCTGAACATTTTCTACTAAAAAATTGCTTGATTAAGGCTAGATGATTTTTTAGTCTGGAACTACTGATATTTCTTGGTCTAATTGTTCTAGCTGATATGATTTATACTGTGGGAAACTGTTTATCACTGGAAATATATTATCAATTCCATACTTCTTGCTTATCATGATTGGATCAGGGAACATTTTGCTGACCATTTTCTTTTTTCTTCAAGAGGTGTATACCTAGGGAAAGCTTGGATGAACTCTTCGTGATCCATACGGTACTTTCTAAAACTTATCCAAATGACTGCTTTATGTCCCCCAAGGTTTCTTTCAGATGCTAGAGTATTTTTTTCCCCTAGCTGAACAATAAGGCATACACAGTTTTCTTTTTCTTTTTCTTTCTGCTATGGTTTTATTTTAGTGCTCCAATACCAAGTTTGAAGGAAAAAAAACAGAAAAGGAAAGGCTTTCCTTTTGTAATTTCATTATTTGAATATGCCTACTCTTGGAGATGCAAAGGCAAACAAATTTAGTCAGTTCTCTATTCTTTGCTCCAAGCATATGCATTTGCTGAATTGTATTCCGATGAAATGTGGCATTTTTTTTCTTTAATGTTAGTCTCTGATTTATTTATTTGATGGCTCTATCAAAAAGGCTCCTCAACTACCCATAAAAACTCATTTATGATTCTACAATGAGAAATTTTCTGTCTGTGTAGTTTTTCGGAAGGAAAAAATAATTACAAAATAAATAGAGAAGGATGAATCCCACATTAGGAAAACAATAATATCAGCCATAATTCCCCATGATAAAAAGAAGGAAACAAGAATTATGACATATCAATAATGTAAATTCTAAAAATAGAAAATACTAATAATAGAATACAAGAATAATGACATATCAATAATCTAAATTTTAAAAATAGAAAATACTAATAATAGAAATAGTAAAAATAAAATCTTTCTAAAAATCTAACACTCCCCTCAAGTTGAAGCATAGATATCTAACATGCCCAGCTTGCTTGCAAGAGCTCAATTAAGCCTGAACAACTCTTTGGTGAAAATATCCGTTTATTTGTTGAGCAGTAAGAATAAATGACATGCAAATAGCTCCACAATCAATATTCTCTTTTATGAAGTACATATCAATCTCTACATTCTTTGGGCTATCATGCTTCATTGGATTTTCTGCAATGCTTATGGCTGCTTTATTGTCACATTATAACTTCATTGGCATGCTTATTGAGATTAACAACTCTTCAAGAATTCCTTTCAACCATAACATAACATATACTCCATTAGCCATAGCTCTATATTCTGCTTCAACACTACTCCTTGTAACCACATTCTATTCATTACTTCAACATGTAAGTAGATTTCCCCACACATAAGTGCAGTAACATAAGTTGATCTTCTGCCAATAACTTAGCCTACCCAATCTGCATCAGTGTATGCCTCTAAGCTCTTTTGTGTGGTCTTCTTAAAGAGTAAGGCTTTACCTAGTGTATCGTTTAGATATCTGAGAATTTTGTTGATTCCTTCAAGGTATTTCTCATAGGGTGAATTTTTAAATTGACTTGCCAAACTCACAACAAAGGCAATATCTGACCGTATATGTGATAAATATATTAACGTCCGTACCAATTTTTGATAACTATCTGTATTCATTGGATCATCTTCCTTCCCATCTCCTAGTTCTTGATTGGAATCAATTGGAGTGTCTGCTGGTTTACACCCACTTATTCCAATTTCTTTGAGAAGATCAAGAACATACTTCCGTAGGGTGTCAACATTTTCTTCGATCGAGCAACTTCCATGTCAAGGAAATGCCTCAGAGATCCTAAGTCCATGGTTTCAAAAATAGATGATAGGAAAGTCTTCAAACAGTTCATCTCATATGCATCATTTTCGACAAAAATAATATCACCCACTTACACGTTCACTATGACTATCTTTCAATCATTTGAATGTCTAACGAACATTGTGTGATCTCTATGCATTTGAGCATACTCTTGACTTTTAACAAATAGTGTTAATTTCTTAAAGTACACTCTTGGTGACTGCTTCAACCCGTTTAAGATTTTTTTTTTAGTTCACTCACATTTGTACAAACCTTTTCACTATACCATGGAATTGCATTCATATACACTTTTTCCTCGAAGTTCCAATTGAAAAAGATATTTTTATATCCAACTGTTGTAGTGGCTAGTTATGATTAGCTGCAAGCGACAGAAGAATCCTTACAAAGTTTAGTTTAGCGACTGAGCTGAATATCTTTAAATAACTAATGCCATATGTCTTGAGTGAATCCCTTAACAACCAATCGATCCTTATACCATTCTAGAGAGCTATCAGAATTATATTTGATTGTAAACTCCCATTTGCATCCGATAATTATCTTTCTTCTAGGTACATAACCAGTTCCCACGTGCCATTTTTAAAAGAGCTTTCATATTCTGAAAACAACCTTCTTCCACTGAGGGACTTTCAGAGCATCTTGCACATTATTAGGAATCTTCATACATAATAATTGTGAGATAAAAGCACGAAAAGTGGGTGAAAGGTTTTCATACAACACATAATGGCACAATGAATGTTGGATGCAAGACATTTCTCCAACGGGAAGGCTAGACTCATTAGACTCAAGATTCAAATTAGTCTCAGATTCAGGACTAGAAAACTTAAAACTCGAAGATGGATTTGTGAGGACATTACCTGGCTGGTTCGCAGATTCTGTGCAGTTCCTCTGTTGTGAGTAGACAATATCAAATGAATTGTCACTGTTCTTTTTCCTGTTTATTCTCTGTTGTAAATACTCGACACACTCGCTTATGATATAACATAATTTTGTTTTTAAGGTTGAACAATCAAGATTGGGGATGTACTATTTTGGGAGTCCTTAGTTTGGAGAAAATCTTAGATCTCAGTAGACAAATCTTTGTTTGGTCCCATCGAAGATGATGTGAAAAAAAGGGGTTGTAAGTTAAAAAAATGTGACATCCATGGTAACAGACATTTTCTTAGAATTGGGTTCAAAACATTTATATTCTTTTTGGCTAGGAGCATAACTAACAAGCACATATTTTTTGGCTCGAAGTTCAAGTTTTCCTTGATGATGAATGTGAATGAAAGCAATACACTCATAATTCTTTAGATGTAGAGAAGATGTGAGTCGATTTTTGAAAATTTTCTTTTTTGAAAAACATTAATAAGTTTTCCAATGTTTAAAACCTTATTGAGTGTTTTATTTATGAGAAATGTAGCAGTCAGAATGACTTCATCCCAAAGATATTTTGGCACATGATTGATAAATAATAATGCCCAAACTACCTCCAATATATGCTTATTTTCTTCTTTCAGCAACGCTTTTTTATTTTGGAGTTTCAGCACAAGAGTTTTAATGAATTATTCATTTTTAGAGAAAATTGAACCAAAGTATTTATCAAATACTCTCAGCTATTATCACTTTGTAATATTTGAATGATTTTTTGAAATTGTGTACCATGGAATAAAAGTTTTTAAAGATTATTTTTACTTTCGATTTTTCTCATTAAATAAACTTAACATAGTGTGAACATCAGTGAAAGTTACAAATTATTTTTTCCCAAAATATATAAGGGTTTTACAAGGACTCCATATGTCTCTATGGATCATAGTAAATGGTGTAGTCGGTTTTTATATTTGTGAGGAAAATAATGCATGACGATGTTTAGCAAACTGACAAAATTCACATTGAAAGAAAGATAATTTTTATTCTGAAATAATTTAGGAAACAAATATTTTAGATACTGAAAATTAGGAAGACCTAACCTATAATGTCATATTTAATTTCGTTATTTCTAGAAACATAAGCAAAATTTAGAATAATATTTTCATTTATCTATTCAAGTCCATCTTCAAAATAATATGGTCAATCTTTTTTCCTCAGCATTGCCAATCAATCCTTGAAACTCACAATAAGAAAAATATAAGTTAGTTTGACATTGATGATCATCAGTAATTTTACTAATGAACAAGTTGCACAATATATTTGAACATGGAGAACATCATGAAAGGATACAACGAGGAGAGTTTCATAGTTCCTATCTTGGCAATTACTGATAGTGAACTATTGATAAGTTTGGTCATTTTATTACCTGCATAAAGTCTATAGGAGGAAAATGATTTAAGAACACGTCACATGATTAATTTTGCCGGAATCAATTATGCAAGAATGTGAAAAACTAGGAATAACACCTAACAAAGCTTGGCTAAAGAGTTACCCTCAAGGAGCAAGACAAAGTCGAGGACAATTTTGGAGATTGAAACAACTTATGTTAGGTGCTCTAACTGCACCTAGGTGAAAGAAACCATATTCGAGTTAGCAAGCAGATCTTAAGTTTCTTTAGTAGTAGCTTGATAAGCTTGATCTCCACGTTTGGATTTTGATTTCCAATTTGTAGGTTTACCATAAAACTTTCAACATGTCTCATTCTTGTGCTATGATTTTTTGCAATGATTGCACCATGGTCTTTTGCACTCTTCTTTGTTAGTATCAACTCCTTTTGACACAAAAATCAAGTTCTCATTTTCAATGTTACTAGAAGATTCAGTGTTGCACATCTTAATTTTTCTTCAAGGCTCTTCACATATAATTTCAGAACAAAGTGCTGGAATCGAGGGTAGAGGTTTCCTACCAATGATTTAACCTCAGATTTTGTCAAAAGTCCGATTAAGACCAACTTAGAATAAGTAGACCCAATTGTTTTTCCTCTCTTCCTGTGGTGGGCATAATCATTCTAATTCTTCCAAATGTCATCATAAATTGATCAAGCTTCTGCCATAATGTTACAAACTCATTGTAATATGTCTTAACATCACAATTATTTTGTTTGGATTTCTAAAATTGATTTTTCAACTAAAAAATCTATGAAGATCTTTCCAAGTCTGAATAGGGATCTCAAACGGCCTCCCAGATATCTCGAACAATGGGAAGGAATATATGAGTGTTTTCTATGGTGGTTCTATGGAATTGATTAGTCATGCCATCACCTGAGAATTTTTAGACTGCCAATTTCTTAGATTCACATCGCTAGTAGTATGTCTTTAGATTTCTCTGGTTAAATACTCAAATTTGCCTCTCCCGTTGATCGCCAATTTTATTGATTGAGCCCACTCGAGGACTATTAAGTATTATAACTGCGAGCTTCTGTCATTATTGTTGATTTGGATGACATGCTCAAAATCAGAGAATAGCAACATGCAGTGGCTACCTTGAGGGGAAAAAGAAACACACCCTAATTTGAATATGAGTTCAGCTTATGAATCAGGTGATGTCGGGTCTCCGAACGACGTGATCCAGTCATTGCCTTCCCAATTGGCTCTAATCACGACTGTATCACAAGGGTCTCTGAATGACATGGTTGAGTCGTTGCCTTTATAGTTAGCTCTAATTGCGAGTGTATCACAAGGGGTACTTTGAACACCGCGATCCAGTCATTGCCTTCCCATTTAGCTCTAATAGCGACTGTCTCACGAGGGATCCGTCATGAAGATGATGTTATTATGCGAATCTGGGAGGGGCGGGAGCAAAGCTACAAAACCCGTAGACAATCAATAGGATTAGATCTCCATCTCAAAGATGAAAGTTGGCTCTGGTGCCATGTCGTTTTTGGGTGGGAAAAATAATTATTTATCTTCAATTTCATAGAAAATGATTATAAGAATAGAGGGGGATACACATTAGGAAAATAATAATATCAGCCTTAACTCCACGTGATAAAAGAAGGAAACATGAATTATGACATATCAATAATCTGAATTTTAAAAGTAGAAAATATATAATAAAAGATACTAAAAATAAAATTTTCCTAAAAATCAAACAATCTGTAATAATTTTGATGTGGAATATGAACTTTTATTCAATTTACACATTGATTATGATGTCAATATTGTCTTATTCTAGTTTTACACTAGCTGTTCTGGTTTCAGGGTCACTACAGTGCAATTAATTGTTTGTCTGATGAGTGCCAGAACTACGATGACCTTTATATTTTACCTGATTGATTACATGTATATGAGGTCCCATCTCCTAAAAGCCATCTTATTTTTTTTTTTAATGTTGGCTATAAACTCCTGCTTAGATTGTTTTCTGGTTAGGAGACTTAGTCAAAGTCAGTGTCAATTTATCTTGTCTAATATCTGGATCTTGGTTTTTTTATATTTTATGCTATTGGGATGAATTGGTAAATTTTATTAGGCCAAGCCGAGTGTAGTCCTATTCAACGTTGAAATCTAGTTATTAACAATTAAGTTTATGCTTCAAGCTTGTACTGACCTTCAAAAACCGTTCACATTGGTTCTTCACGTTTTGCTAATCTCTTGACAACTTTAAGCTTGATCAAGTTCAGCTGGGTTCAGAAAATTATTTTGAAGTCATAGCTAAGTAGTGTTTCAACGAACAAGCTTACAAAGTAACATTGGAAAATCTGTAAAGCCAAAAGCTTCACAAAAAATAAAAAGAAAGTGAGATTAAATAATTTCGCCAGATGAGATGACAGTATAATGAAGTGCCTGGGATTGGAAAAATGGGATTGAAAGTGGTTACTTGCTTTGAGATGAGAAGGGTAAGCTCCCCTAGGCAGTTTATAGCCAAGCATATAATTGAGAAACTGCTTGTTGTAATCAGCCTCTAACCATTTGGTGGCTACCTTATCAACAACTCTTTTAGCATCAACCGTCATCTCTATATGCTGATAAATCATTTTCCACTAACTCGACACTAGTTGGTTGAATACTCATTGGCTTTGGGTCAGCGACTTCTAGCTGTAGCACATTGTCCCAGTTATGATACTTTCTCCTGTTCTCATCTCCTTTAACCCATCTGCTCAAATGTTGCGATCCCAGTGTCACCAACTCGTGGGCTCAAGGCAAATGACTTGAATTCAACAATTCCTTTAAACTAAATGTTGATGCTCTCCCAGCGCCTTCTGAATGTCTGAGAGAAACTAGTTTTGATGCAAGCTTCTTCTGCGTTTGGCCCAAGCAAGCCCAAGTGAGGGAATTGTCACCCTTGAAACTGATTCCTAAGGGTTGGCTGGCTCTCTTGGGTTCCCTATTTTCCTTATTTATGATAATGTTTGGGTTATTTTGGTGTCTATATTATAAATATGTGATAAAAACATCAATTTCGAGATTTTTTTTTCTGTTTTATGATATATGGATATTTTTCTCTGGTTTCCTCATTTCGAGAGCTGTGACCTTTTTCTCCTTCAAGTGACGGGTTTGTATCTTGATCCAGAGCATATGGTGGAACCTCCCCGACATCTGTGTATCACCAATCTAGTTCAACTTCTTCCTTTATACATTTACCAAGGATAGAAACCACTGCCCTCTTTTCTTTCTAAGTTTTCCCCTTTTCTTTATATCCTGCGACAGCCCAATCCATTATCGATCTTTCATCACAACTTTGAAAACCTAGATCGGTGTCATTTGACATTAGAGTTGTACCAACCCTAAATATTTCAGGATTTACAATGTCCATTCCAATCCCTAAATCCATATAGCCTAATCCATCCACATGTATAATTTACCTTCTCTATCCTAACCTTAGCTTCTCTTCCGTTCAGCCAACCTAAAAAAATCTCCACCCCTACCTTGGCCAAAATGCTGGTTGGATGGAATCCACTAACTTGCTGTTAAACTTACCAAAGAAGATTTGCAAAGTGGGATCCTATAATTGAAGCGTAGGTTCGCTGACTTTGAGAGAAGGCAATATGATGAAGTCACCCAAAGCTATAAAAGCGACCAATCGGCTGGAGAAGAGGAAGACAATGCCTTTGACTAAGAGGCCTCAGGTGATGAAGAGCCAATGATTTGCCGAGTTGACATTAAACACCAAAAATGAGAGTGATTTGGGGTGAAGATTGATTTGCTGATGTTTGCATGGATCTAGACAAATTCATTGAGTGGCTTGTAATAGTGGTGTACATCGGAATTTGTCAAGCACAAATCTCGAAGAAATCCAACAGAGTGGAAGACAAGAACACAATTCGATGGGTCTCACTGACAAAAATCAAAGGACACTGTATCAGAATAGTGAAAAGACGGAAACATCAAGCGTCGTCTATTTTGGTCAAAACTCTGAATCGACTGAACGGAAGGACATCCAAACGAAAGATAGAAAGAGCTCAATCTGGGAGGCAATCATTCACAACCAGCTCTCCTAGCTGATTGCGGAGCTCCTCATCAAATGGCCAAGGGCTTCTCATGGAACATCTCTCTGACCTTCTGAGAATGGCCCTTGTCCAAGGAGGATTGCCCGTCAGATTATGATGTTATACCTTCTGCCTAAAGACCCAGTTTATCCCGCCTCTTCTCGGGGTTTTTTTCTTGAAAGCCCGACCTTCAGAACTTGGTCGATGGGTGACCTTCTAATCGACCGAATGTCTTCCGCCGACTAAAGGTACTCATCCGACTGATCTGAAGGTTATCGAGTCATAGGGTTATAAATACGAAAATACAAAAAATAAACTGTAACTCCCTTATTAAAACAGAGATAAACATGTAATTGTGCACTTGAAACCCTGCATTTACTGTATTTTCTCTCTCTCTCTCTCTTTGTTTCTCTCTCCCGTCTTACATTCTATTCCTTAGGTGTGACATACATGAGAAATCTTGATTTAACATTCTAAAAGGTGTGGTGAGCGTTAAACATGCCATCAATAAGAAAAGGAGCACACCAAGGGGAAAAATTCATCTGAGAACAAATAGGGAGTGTACAAATGAGTTTGTGCCACAACAGATCTAAGAACTTAGAGATCAGATGTTGGGTCAAATGATAGAGTTGACCCGAATGTTACTCGGGGGAAGAGAGAAGCACCCTGGGATCGAAACTCGCGGGGAAGAAGAACCCCAACCCCAAGGCCGTCGAGCCACTCAGTACCAGGATAGTGTTGGGTTTATGCCATTGAACAAATAATGATTTGGGCATATGAGGCCCACCGCCATCCGGAGAAGGCGTTCTCATGACATCTCTGATGCTGAGCCGCTAGAAAAATTCAAGCTTCCTTTATTGGAATCCTACAAGGGTCGGCCTGATTAAACCGATCATATCGGTCATTTGAGTTAGTCGTCAGCCTTCCAAGGATCTTCAACGCACTGAAGTGTCAGATATTTTACACGTTACCGAGGGAGTCGACTATCAGGTGGTTTAATGGTCTCCCAATAGGAATAATCACCTCATTTGCTGAATTTAAGACGTTGTTCACGACACAGTTCGCCAATGCCCAGAAACCCCGCTAGAACTCACAAGATCTTCGACAAGTTAAGCAGGGGCCAAATGAAAACATTCGTTCGTACATCTTGCTTAATTGGAAGTGTGGAATCTGGAACCTGCGATAGCACGGGCTGTCTAGGCCCAAGTGTTGAGCGAGCGATTCGAGTATACTCTGGGTCTGCAATAGCCAAAGAGCCTGACTGACATCCTGGAGTTTGCCAACAACCACATTGCTGCAGAGGAGTATGTCCATCCATCCTATCAGAAAGCCAAACAATCCGATTGTTGCTCGCAAAGGAGAGCCCCGCGAGACGATGGGTGGAGGCCAAAGGATGGCCCACTCCAGGCCGTTCGCGCCAAACACAGAGAGAACCTAGTGGAGGCCATACATAACAAGGAGTACTTCAAAAAGGCTCCACCAATGAGTGCTGGAGCATTTCTTCGAGACACAAATAAGTTCTATAAGTACCACAGAGACCATGACATTGACATGGAGTGCAGACATCTCTGGGGCCTGGTCGACGAAATGATTCGGGCTAAGAAATTCAAATAGTTCGAGGCATCGGGGGCGTTAACCCAAAGGCAGGCGAAAGCCACAGTAGAGGAAGTTTCTGACGAGCTCGTCAGGCCAATGCTATTCACATCTCTGGGATAGTGCTAGTTATTTTGGAAGGAGACTCGATCCGACGAGCCGATCATAATAGGCTCCAGACAGGGGAACTGTGCGCCGCCGTCTTTGCTCCCAAGCAGAAGCATCATCATCTGATCATCTTTACTGACATAAACTTGCCCCTGAATCGGAACCCCACCAATGACGCCTTCGTGGTTACGACAATAATAAACGACCACCAGATTGTTAGTATCCTGATTGACACTGGTAGTTCATGGAACATCCTGTTTAGGTCAACCTTAGATAGTATGCATCTCTCGGCCGATCTGTTGGTAGCGCTGGCTGACCCACTCTATGATTTCTCTGGTGAGAGAAGGGAAGCACTGAGAATAATTAGGCTATTAGTCACCTGGGGGGAAGGTGACAACCAACTTAAAAACATGGAAGATTTTCTAGTAGTTGACGCGCTGTCGACCTATAATGCCATTTTCGGTTGGCCACTGCTCAACTACTTTAGAGCTGTGTTCTCCACATACCACGTTGCAGTGAAGTTTCTATGTGATGGAGAAGTCAATCACCGTTTCGGGGAACTTGGAGTAGTTCTAGACCTGTTACCTTTGGGCGGTTGACAATGTTGAACACGAGCCGTTCGATATCCAAAACCAAAACTAGCGAGAGGGTTCTCGAGACCGATGAGACCACTTTAAAAGTTCTTGCGGTTGACGGAGAGCATGGTAAATGTTCTTAATTAGTGAAAATTTTGGTGCATGGCACAAAGATTTGTTGATCCAGACACTCCGAGAGCATCAAAATGTTTTTCTTGGTCAGCTGTTGAAATGCCGGGCATCCCGATCGACGTAGCCTGCCATCAACTGAATGTTAATCCCGCTACCCGACTAATGAAGCAAAAGATGAGATTCTCAGCCATGATGTTAGCCGGATCGATCCGTGAAGAGATGCATAAGCTGAAGGAGGCCGACTGCATTCGGGAGGTACAATACTCAACTTGGTTCTTGAATGTGGTCATGGTCCAAATGGCGAACGTTAAATGGAGAATATGCGTGGATTTCACCAACCTGAACTCTATTTTCCCGAAGGACAACTACCACTAGAAAATGATGCATCACACCAACGTAGAATGAATGACGTTTATTATTAACGAAGGTTTATATTGCTATAATGTAGTGCCCTTCGGGCATAAAAACATTGTGGCAATTTATCAACGCCTCATTGATGTTATCTTTGCTAATAAAAAAGGATAAAAAATATTGAGGTGTATGTGGATGATATATTGGTTAAGAGTAAATCGATTGAAGAACACATTGATGACCTAAAAGAAGCCTTCCAAACGCTAAGAAAATTTAATATGAAACTAAATCCACTAAAATACACGTTTGAAGCCTCGACTAACAAATTCCTTGAATACCTCCTAACCCCGAAGGTATAAATTCTAATTCGGAGAAAGTAAAGCACTATTAAATATGCATTCTCCGCGAAACGCTAAAGAGGTGCAGAAGTTTACCGGCCGGACAACAAGCCTGAGCCAGTTCATTTCAAAGTCGGGAGACAATTGTGCAGCATTTTTTCAAACGCTAAGGAAGGCTAAGTGCTTTGAATGATTGACTGGATGCGAGCCAGTTTTCCAGAGTCTAAAACAATTATTAGCCTCACCACTACTGCTTCAAAGCCCAAAACTGAAGGAAGAACTCTTCTTGTACATGGGAGTTGGGCTCGAGGTTATGAGCTTAGTCTTGGTCCAATATGAACTGGAAAATAGTTCCCAGTCTGCTATACCAGTCGGGTCCTCAAAGGCACTGAAGTCTGCATCTCATCATGGAGAAATTAACGTTTGCTTTAACTATCTCTGCTGTAGGATCCTACCATATTTTCAGATGCATCCATCAGGGTCATCATTGACCACCCCTTTAAATCAGTACTCTCTCGGCTAATAACATTCTGGTCGACTTCTTAAGTGGATTTTGGAGCTTATTAAATATGATATCACCTACATGCTCTAGACGACAATTAAAGCTCAAGCTATCACGATTTTTTCTGGCGGACTTCTCTGGACAAGGCAAATCGGGGCAAAGGAGCTGACACTGGTAACTGGACCTGGATCTTGCACATCGACTGAACTTAAAGTCAAGCGGTAGCATGAATCAGGCTGGCATTGAGCAGTCTGACTCGAGATCACCTTTACCATTCGATCATCCACAAGTTTGAACTCACAAACAACTAGGCAGAATTCAAAGCTTTGATAGCTGGCCTACGTAGCCTATGAAATAAGCGCTCGACATCTCTTGGTGAAATCAGATTCTCAACTTGTAGTCAATGGAGAGTTTGGGCCAGAGATGAGATGATGGTCAAGTACTTAAACAAGGCGAAGGTGGAGATATGGAAGTTTGCAGACTTCATAATCGAGCACGCCAGTCGAGAGGAAAATCACGTGGCAGACCTATCCAAGAGCATTTGCTTGGTGGGAAGGGTTGCCCCATAAGCTTCTTAATCGACTACTGAGGAACCTTAAGCCATGGAGGTGGAAGCTGAAAGCACAAAAAGCTTGATGGATTCCTACATCTAATACCTAGAAACCGGAAAAATTTCTGAGGTAATCACAAATCCAAAAAGATTCAATGGTGGAGAATGTGAGAGTTGATCTGGAGCACATCGGATTTAGTGGCAAGGCTACTTCTCGCCAACCCTCATGAAGGATGCATATGAGTTTTGCAAAATATGCGAGAAATGCTAGAAGTATGCTCCGCTGTAGCACCGGTCGACACACAAACTATTCATGGACTTGACATCCTTGGGTTGTTTCCTCCTTCAAAAGGTCAACACAAATTCCTCTTAGTCACTATGGATTACTTCTCAAAATGAATTGAAGCAAAGGTTCTTGCCTGGATTACGACAGAGGTCATCTGGAACTTCATCTGTATGGGCAACATTTATCAATACGACTTACCTATGGTATATTTCACCAAAATGTGATATAATTCACTGACCAAGGAGTAAGGAGTTTTTGCCAAAGTCAAGGAATCAGCTTAAAGTTCGCGTCTGTGCATCATCCCCGGACCAATGAACAACCAGAGGCTGACAACAAGATAATTTTGAATCAGTTAAGAGAAAAGTTGAAGGAGCAAAAGGGAATTGGGCGGACTTACTTCCGTCGGTTCTTTGGGCCGTTCAAACAACACTGTTAATGGCGACCGGTCAAACTCCTTACATGCTATCCAACTGGATGGAAACAATGCTGCCAGTGGAGTATAACCACCATAGTAGAGGGTCGTCACAGCCTTTGCATTCGACGAAGAGAACCTCACCATCTAGCAGGAGGCAAATGATGAGGGATGATACTCGTGCTCGACTTGAGGAAAACCGAACAAACACAGTGCTTCGGTATGAAGAAATAAAAAAGAGGGCTGCTTGATACTACAACAAACACGTTCGAGAGAAGATATTTGCGCCGGTCGACCTAGTCCTGAAAAGACCAAGTAGCCTGAGGGCAGAGGGTCGATAAACTCGATTAGACTTGGACTGGCCCATTCATTCTTGATCAAAGAGTTGCCCTGGGAGCATATAAGCGGAAGTCGTACACCGGAAGAAGTCTCCCGAACGTGGAGTTGGGACGATCTCAAAATTTTTTTTCCTTAGATCAAATACTTTGTGCTAATACAACAAAAAATAGAGTTTTTCGTTGTCAACACTTACAAATTTTTGTTTTAACACAATCTTAATAATAACATTGGCTAATTATAAGTCCATAACCTCAGGTTCGAACGATACTCTGGGAACGCGAGAAGTTAATGTACTTTAGCATCGAAACGACACCTGGGGAACTGGAGTATCCTAAACGGTGACCGACAGTGGCATTAAGACATCCAATCGACAAGAAATGTAATAGTTCGTCATGCAAAAGTCTCCTCATGAGCTTGTCTCCAAGTTTGGATCAGACAAAAGTTCGAATGTGGCTCCCTGCCCAGTAGCGACAAGCTCTGTGAAGGGTACCGAAAAAGTCACCCCGGAAAAGAGTATTGGTGATTAATCCCCTATGAGTGATACTACGACCAAAAGTAAATGTAGGTCCGACCAAACAATTGAGACTTAGGTTATGTAAGGCCCGAGCCAAGTGTTGATACCTTAAAATCAACTGACAATGATGCATGTCGTCCGATCGGTTCAGAAAAATCTAAGATATCCAATCATAATATTTGATCGATGTATGCACACTAAGTATCGAGCCTCAACGCTCGAGTAACAAAAACTTGTCCCTAAAACTCGAGGCGAGCGAATGCTGGAGATGGTTACTTGCTCAGTAGCGACAAGCTTCGCGAAGGGTAATGGGCGAATCATCCTAGTGGCTAAGTCTCGATTGTCAACATCGTTCGAGGCAAAGCACTATCGAGCAATTGGGACAGGCACATTGTAAGAGTTGAGCAGGGCGGAAATCACACCAAGATTGACTAAAAAGACTAAAAGGAGAGTAACGTGACATACCGTAATCGAGCTAAAAGCAAGTAAAAATGCAATAAAAAATAATAAGGTAAAGCACAGTTAAAAGTTGATCGAAGGCTGTGCTTCGTTCAAATAATTGTATGGATACAAATCTTTTATTTATATACAAAACCTTGCTATATACAATGTTTGAATTGCACAAAAAAATCAAAATTTCCTCAAGTCTAGGCTTCTTCTGGCCGAGTGTTGGACAGTACTCTTTCCACCAATTTCTCGACCTTAGACTCCTCTCTTCGAGCACGAATAACAAAGGAGAGAAGCAAGGAGGGGATATGGCTATGATCGAAGAGGGAGTTTTGACCTCGATACATGGGAGAAACAACGGAGGGAGAGGAAGTTAGCGGTGGAGAGGCTAGGGTTAGGAAGTCAAATGTATTGAACTTCTAGGGGGAAAACGCACATGGTTGCGTGTATCAGGTGGAACGATACCTCACTATGAATGGACTGGATAGGGAGGAGAAACTCACGGCGGAAGGACTGTGTTTGGAGGGTAAAGCCTTAGCCTAGTTTCGGTGTAGGTAGGTGAGATAACTGAACCGTTTGTGAGAGGAGTTTAAGGATTGTTTTTGGAATGTTTCCGAGCCATTCGAGAATGAGGCCCACTTGAGCAATTCTAGAGGGGATTATCATGAAATATAGAGAGAGATTCGAGCTACTGTTGGACCAGCTGAGGGGGATTTCTAAAGCAGGTTTGGTGGAGAATTTAATGAAGGGCTTAAAAGCTGACATATGGGTCAACAGAAGCAGCTTGAATCACTAGCATCTCTTTCATTATTAGTATGTTGGACCTCTCCCATTGGCAACCACCCTGGAGGTAAATTGTCAATTAGGATATCCTTCAAAAAGTGTGGCTTTTTTTTTGGTATCGATTTCTCACATTCATTATTGACTAGGACAACTAATGTTAATCCTATTGGAGTCTCTCTCAGGAGCTCGGCTTGAATCACTAGCACATCTCTCTCATTGGCGACAAGTTTATAATTCTCTCCATTCTCCTCCATGTCTCACCCTTTGCCACTACTGCACCTTAGTCAGTGAAAGATATTTGATACCAGAGTTAACCCAAAACCACAACGAAATGCAAATATTTTTGCTGAAATTTAAGCGGTTTACAAAGAAAGACACTTGAAATAAGAAAACGACACAAACCCAAAAGACCCCATAGGACAAGGATCGACGGTGGTGGGCTTGGTGTCGGGGTATTGGAAACGGAGAGCGGGAGATGGTAGAGAGGCTTAATGACAACAAGGGGAAGGTGATTTGGTGGTTGGGCAGCATGCTTGAGGCTGTGGAGGGCGTGACAGCAAGCCGGAATTGGATTGGGACAGTTGGACAACAAACGGGGGGTTGTGGGATTGTACAACAACAAGCAACGACTTCTGAAGGGTGTGACAACAAGCAAGGGAAAGCGCGAAAGAGAAGATATGAGGAGATAATCACACCTTTGAGCATGATACAGCCGGAGCTTTACCTGACCTCAGATTCATCCCTAGCAAGGGAAAGATGTTGATGACTTAAATCTAAAATAAAAAACTAACCTACACACAACAAATAACATATACATAGTTTTTAGGGTAAAGAGGAGTGAGCCCCACTCCAAATAAGAGGGAAACGTGCGCACGGAAGTGCTGTCCGATCCCCCTCCTCTTCGAACCAAGCCGATCGTACAACATTCACATTTTTTCACAGGCATGGCCAAGGGCGTGGGGGTCTAACATAAGCGCTCCGGCGCCGTGCGCTCTTGCGCCCCACGTCAATATTACCCTTCTATTTGGGCAGTCAAATGTAATCTGCCCAAAATCACGATGCTCGAGACACTTTTTGATTGAGACAAATTTTGGAGTGCTATAGGTCTCCACTCTAAATTGATTTTTGCTTTAGTGGGGTAGGTCGGGATGCTCCATTTTGCGCACTCCACTGGTTGATCAGAGAGTTGAATTGTTTTTCAAAGGTGGTGTGGATCCGATACCACGGTATTGTCTTTCCATTTTCGGATCTAGGGTCTGAAGATTCTGCAATGTTCAATATAATTTCAACTGTACCACATTGCCATTAATCAGTCTTAATTTCCTTAGATATCGAACTATGGTGTTCTCCTCGGGCTCCACTAGCTCACACTTTTAACATAAGCTATTCGAACTCAATTGTTTACTCCTCTATCGAAAGATCTTGTTGTTGTGATTGGTAAAGCCTGTATCTTTTTCTTCATGTAGAACCAGGTTGTGATTTTATATTTTCTCCTCGTTGGCATAGGCTTTTCAATTTTTTCCACCACAGAGATGAACAGTTTTTTAACTTAATGGTGGCTAACATTACCATTCTGTCTGGTGTAATATCTTTATTCAAATACACGTTCCATTGCTTGTAGTCACTCGACGAATTCATCTGGATCCATGCTACCATAAAAATCTGGCTAGTCAATCTTCACTCCAAAATCATAACTTCTCCTTTGATATGTTATGCCAAATTGTCGAGGTAATGGTTCTTCACTGGAAACTAACTTGTGAAAGGGATTCACTTACTTTTTTTCGATCTGATGAGTCACTATTGTGGCTATAGGTAATCTCATCGGATTGTCTACTTTTAATGGCTGCAAGCATCTGTTACAATTAGTGGATTTCTTGTTGCATGTCCCTCATTGTAGTTCCTGAGAGGGGTTTTTCCTTGGCGGCATGGTGTCACTTTGTTTAGATAAGGTTTTTGGCTGGTCAGGATTGCAAATCATGATTTGTGGTAGGGTGATTTTTGGTGCAGGCAGGGTGATTGAATTTTGAAAGTTTATGATTGTGGCTAGGAATTATGATATGAATTATTTCGGTATATTGGGATTTTATTTTTATTTTCTTTCGTTTAGGGTTTGTTGGGCTTTGATACTGGATGATACTATTCTAGAATTCTTAGAATGTGTGGAAGAATAAAAGAAAGGGGCAGGTAAGTTGTTGGATAGATATGAAAAACAAGTGAACAGACCAGCGTTATCAGCGAGATGATAGCGAGTCGGAAACGGAGAATGGTTGTTTTCTGCTGTCAAACAATAATAGGCAGCAAATTGTATGACGAAGGGGGCCTCTGAACTTTCGGGAGAGTTCACCACTTTGATCTATCAGGATGCAGGCGTACATCTGAAAGAAATCCAAAGATATATCACCCCGATAGAGAAATCCAAGAGAAAACATTTTCAAATAACATAGCAATTGCCAAAATTCTCTCAATAATAGGAAATAACCAAATATAAATAGTTTTCTAACAAAAAATTATAATTAGAAATAGATAAATAGGAAATAAATCCTAATTAAGCTTCACATGATAAAATATAAAGGGTCCATTAGTCTGGTGGTAGAAATCTCGAGCAGGAAGGTCTACTGGGATGACATCTAGTCCCGGTTCCTGCGTGGGCGGGAAATTCCTGTAGGAACCTTGCTATCCGATACCATTATTATGGGAAGATACGAAGCCATGCTTCTGTCTTTGGTTCGAATATGACCGCACATTCCGCAAATGCGTCCTGCATCACTAATGAAATGTCTTTGTGGTTTAGAACAACCATTAAATCTTAATTTGATTGATTTACTATGGCTGTTAGAAGGCACGTGTATTCTCAAGGATAATCTCATCAAACTTTATTTATTAAAAAATCATCTAGTAAGATTTATATCATCACCATACATTTAATGATATCAACTTGACAAAAATTCATAAAGAAGAGGTAAACATGCTGAAAAATATATTTAACTAAATAATTTGAAATCAAGGACCTCAAGTTACGAATGTATTTTCTAGGCATGCAAATAACAACGTCAGACAAAGGTGCATTTTCCGCACAAAAGAAATATGCCTTGGACTAATGGAAACTAGTATGCTTGGGAGTAAACCTGCAAACACACCACTGAATAAATTAAAAGAAGTTGGCACTATGGAAGATTTGCCTTTATTGACAAAGCAAGGTACTAATAGTTAGTAGGAAAACTTATTTATCTCACTGTAGATCTAATATTTGCTTACCCATTAGTGTTATTTGTCAGTTTATGGATAACCACATGAAGGATCACTTGATGTTGTTTATAGGATACTAAGGTATAATAAAAGGGCACTTGGAAAAGGTCTGTTCTTCATAAAGCGGACTAAAACATTTATATAAATCTTTACTGATGTCAACCAGGCTATTATAATAGATGTTAAATCTGTATTGATTTATCACTTACCCATATGGGAAATTTTTTGTTACATGGAGAAGTAACAGATAAGTTGTTGCTTGAACAATGTTGAAGGAAAATTCAGGGTCATAGCCCATGTTACGTGTGAAGTCAAGTGGCTTAAATTCTTTCTTAAAAGATTTATAAGCTTTCCCTGCAAAATCTATAGTAATGAGGTATGTCAATCAAGCTATTATTAGCATTGTTAAGAATCCTGTCTACCATGATATGACTAAACATGTGAAAATTGATAGGTTCTTAATAAAGGAGAAAAGTGATATTTCAATAAAACTTTGGATTGTCGATATCATTACTAAAGGTCTTAATCAATCATAATTTGACCAACTTACTTTCAAACTTGGAATGATGGACATCTGTTCCAGCTCGTGGGAGAGTGTGAGAACCTTAAGATCATCTCTATGTATCCAGCCCCTACACCCCAAAACCAGCATCTGAAATTAACTATAGCGTTCTTGTTATTGCCAGCAACTGATGGTAGACCATACTAGGAGCACTGCCATCCTCAGCCTGCTTCTCTGCTTAACAGCTTCTCACTGGTTATCCACCTGCCAACTGCTGCCCACTTCTCTGCTTCCTACTGGAAGTCAGCAAGCCCTTGTTCATGTTCTAAAAACTCTGTTGCTGCCATCTCCGATCTCAATTTCCTGATGTGGAAGATATTTAAAATATTGCATTGATTGATTATTTTATTGTATTTGATAAGGTGTATTTCATTCCTGTTTTTTCTCCTTGAGGCTGGTTGTGGCTGTTTTTTAGTCATCAGTTGCTTTCTAATTTAGGCCCACCAATTGGGCTATGCATCCACCTAGTGGAATGAGAAAGACGTAATATTTCTTCTCCTTTATTTTTCATTTTTTTTTCTAATGTTAAAAGCTTCTTATGTTCCCATTTCTGAATCTAATGTTTCCGTCTCGTTGTCATCTGTTTTCTGACATACACCAGGCTTTTTCTGAAAATATTTACTCTCCTATTGAGGCTTTCCGTTTTCTCTCTCTTGCAGGATGGTGTGGATATTTTGGCTTTGAACTATGGTTCAGCTGGTTCTTGTCAGTACCCGAGGCCATTGAAGTTTGTAAGTCATTATAATCAAATTTCCATGTGATTGGCATTTCCTTTTCATCAATGAAATGATAGCTTTTGTTACTTTAGGATTGTAGAAAACTTAGAGACGCAGGAATTTTTATCATTTTAATGTCTTGTTAGAAATATTATCTAGAAAAAAAAAATTAGCTAGAGATGTTTGAGGGTTTATATACTTGAAGCTGAGAAAACAATGTGCTTGTTTTTAAAAAAATGTGTAAATGCCCCTGCAAAATATTATTTTTTACATCTTCATTTTTAGTCTGGAGTTGATGCTTTTTACTATCTACATTTTTGGCTAGTCTATTTTCAAACTACACCATCAAGACGATTTGATCAGTGGACAATAGAAAAATGCTTAGTATTTTTTCAAGTCAACAAAACAATTTGATTTTTCTTTTGAAGGGTGAATGTGCCAGCAACATAATGTTTTGCAACTTTACCTACATTGCAAGTCTCAGTAAATTTTTTTTGCCGTCACAGTTTTGGCTAGTTTATTTTCAAATTACACCAAAAAGGTTTGATCAGTAGACATGTAGAACATGTTTAGACAAATTGCATAATTCCTGCAAGTGGTTGACATTAGTTGTTAGTTTCTGGCATGTGGTCTACTTCAATTTTTTGTGGTTAAGGTAAAAAAATTTCTTTGTACATTGACCTAATGTTGTGCATCTTCGAAATAAACTTTGAAATATATTAGATTTTATTTTATTTGTGGCCTGAATTGGCTCATGGGACATTGAAGTATTGTTCCGTGAAGAATCTCTCTCTCGCACCCCACCACCCCCCCTCCATGATTTGTGGCCTGAATTGATCGTGAATTATATATACAATAAAATTTTGCTATTTTTCAGTGAAATGCTTATTATAATACTACTTTACATGCCTTTACTGCAATGTTTAGTCTTCAGTTCTTAACGCATTTTCAATTTTATGAGAAACTAGTTGAGGGTTCTTAGAAAATTGCCTTTAGCTCTGGTGCAACGCAATGCATGCGCAATAACCTGTGCAACCTTCTTACTGAGCCTGAAATTAAGAGTATGATCGGAGAAATTAATGATTGTTAACATGCCTTCTCCTAACTTTTTTTTCAGCCCAGAAAATGGTCATTTAATTCGTATACAGTTATGAAGAACAGCGAGCAAGCGCGAAGGTAAAAATAGTCTCTTCTTATGTCATTTTTTCTGCTTTCTGTTGAGAAACATCAACCTTGTCGATGTTCATGTTCAACCTCCAACTTCTGTCTAATGTCTTTGTTTTCTTAAAATTAGCTCTTAATTTATGAACTGAGTGTTTTTCTAGTGAAAAATCAGCTAATAAGGTTGTTATTTCTAATGCTTAGAAACCATATGAAATTCTGCATTCTACTAATCTTTTTAACAGAAACTGATTTGTCGATACTGCAGAACTCCAACATTTACCGAGGAATTGCTTGCTTCAGAACCTGGAGTGGAAGAAGCTTTGAAAGCTCCCGAAAGGTCCTTGTGGTCAAAATATGTAAGTGGCATCATATGCTTTTAAGAATGAGTTTAATTGAATGTCCGCAAGCTGATAGAAATAAATATCAGCATGATAAAGTGAAAAAATCAAAATTAACCAGTATTTGATTTTTTAAGACTTTTTTCTTTAATTGTTTCCTCTCTTACAAAATGTGTTAAAGTTTAATTAGTTGGTATTTATGTTTTTATTATTTTAAAAAAATATTAACCTAATGCATAATACTTAATGTTTTAATAACATTATCCAAATATATAATCAAATGAATTTATTTGAATATATTGATAACCGATAATGTGCCATACTTTTTTTTTGCAACATCACACAAACATAAAGAATTAGATACATATTATGCACAAAAAAAAAAAAAAATCACGTAGTAACATAAATATAAATGTGTTGACTGTGGTAACTATTCCGTACTTAATTGGATGGAATAGAAATGGATGGTGGATGCATCATCTTGCAAGATCAAATTGAAATGCATCACATACAAAGAAAACTACTGGAAAAGTCATATGTTTGGAAAATGAATTGCGTGATGCATCTGCGGGATCAAAATTGTCAAGAAAGGGAGCTCGTGTTCGATTCAATCGAGTATGAAGAAGACATAGATGACGAAAGTGACATCGTGCAAATTTGGTTTGAATTACCTAGATTGCATTCAAAACTAGTCAATGTGCTCAGAATGCTGAAATTATTTTAGGTCGACATCCATATTGCCCTATTTGCTGCTGTGACCTCCATATGATTTTCATAATTTGGCGATCACACTGAAAATATCAACAAAGGGTTATCTAATGGATAGAAATCCGATGCCCTTGCTGTAACGGTGCTCTACCCTATCCTATCCGGACTCCTATTGCAGGCCAAACCGCCCAAAGCTGCTCCGGTTCTATTGCATAGACCTGCAACTCCAACCGTCTCACATCACCTTCCACTGAGTGGAACAGAAAACCATCTTCTTCCTCAGTTCTGTACGCCGAAAGCTCCTTAGCAACCTATTTCCTCCTTAATCCGGGTACAACCAGCGACTTGTCTTCGTCAACCTTGCTATCACGCGATTCTAACGCAACAGCCTTACTCATGCGATACAGACTTGCTCTTCAGTTGTTGCTACTCTCCTCAGTGGCTCGTCTAGCATCTTCCTCCTTGCCGCTGCTGCAGCCACCGCCGGTGAGCCACGTCTCCAAGAAGCAAACCCCCATTCACCCATCTTCCACCTGCTCCAAGCCCTTCCCGCCTGAAAATCTCCCACTGGCGAAACCTCCTCACCCCATGCTTCCAAACCGAAAAACACCCTGCCCGGTCTCCGGACACTAAAACCAATACACCACGACCTTCCGGCAGCCATGACACTCCTCACCGAAACCCAAATTGTGAATGTACCTCTTTGGCTCGTATTTGAAGCCCCAACTCCTCAGTTATTCTCGTTAACAGGAAATTCTAGGCAACTGTTCTACCTTCTACACCTATTCTCTTCGCCTAAGCAACTGCCCACCTCCGGCAAACTAAGCCCAGATCTTCCTCCTAGTCAATATCCAAAAGGGCTGAAATCAAAGCTTGTCAAACCACCTCTCAACACTACCTGCAACCTACCCGAACTTCTCTCTACCTCCAATTTTTCTCTCTACAACTGAAAAAGAAAGAATATATATCATATTTTGATTTGCAAATTCGCCAGTTTTTCACCTCAACTTCTCTGGCCTCGCTAAGGTTTAAAAGAGGGAAATCTAAGTATCCGTTTGGAGTGTTCCGTCTCGGTGGGGAAATCCTGCTTTAACTACCCTTTCAGGGTGTTCCACCTTGGCGGGGAAAGTGTGTTTTGCATATTTATGCAGGTACCTAAAGGTCAATTCTATACGTACCAGTTTCGAGTGTTCCACCATGGCAGGAAAACGCTATCATGCTTTTCATAGTTGCCTAAAGGCCTGTGCATGCTTTTAGCATGGCGGGTTAAAATTTTCTATGGCAGAATTGTCTTACGACACCTACCATGCCTGCCTTTTAGGCATGGTAGAAAGGCCAGTTCTCTTACCTCCCCAACTGGGGAGGGGACATCAAAGTGTTGCCGGAATTTTGATTGAAAATTGGACTTGAGCAAAAATTAAAAAAAGCTGAATTAATCAGAATTTATAAGAACTCAAATTGATTGTAAGGCGAATGGTAAGCTTAAAATAATAAAGACGAAAGAAAGATGAGTTCAAACTAAAATACAAAACAAATATTAAAGGTTAAACAAAACTCATCTATAAGTAAGCACAAATGTAAACTGTGGCGAATTTGACAGCTTGCTTGTAAAATCAAATAGAATTTTTTTAGTCCAAGACATTAACTTACGACCTCAAAATTAAGACTTAAATGATTGATGCATTGTCTTATCTCAATAAGTGACGATTATATAAAAAAATGATAATATTGATTTTATTAATGCCTGCAAAATACTTACTCATCTCTAATTCACCATCGGATTCGTAACACCCAGTACAAGCCAAAGAAGGCGATCTTTGAGCTTAAATGAACTATTTGTGCATCATTTAATGATAAAGTATTCATGCAAATGCTTAAAACTCAAATGAATTTGAGACTTAACAAAATCTGTGCATTCACTGTTGGGTTAAAGGTGTTATTTTTTGTGAAATTCATGAAAAAGCTTCAGTTATTGCACATCTTTCTCAAAATTTGTCCATATATGCCTAAAACACTAACCCGCATGTGCTCCGATCACAATGCTTAATTTTTGATCGTACAATTTGAGAATGCTTTGTGGGCATAAATTGATTTAGATATTAAAATATATTATTTTGGAAAGTGTACCAAACTCCTAATATATTTAATTCTCTGGACTCTGAGAAGCATGCAAATGATTAGAAAATACTTAATTACTTCGAAGTTTTCAAATTTATTCTAAAAATCCAAAATTTAAATTTAAATTATGCACGTTGAACAAGTTGCTTTGTTTATAGGACAGAGTCGTAAGTCTCATTTAATTAGTCCAATCATCCTCTTGATTAAGATTGGAGTTAGCAATACTGAGCCTGTATTTAGCCAATCTGACACTCCTCTTGATTAGGATTGGAGTTATTAAGTTTGATAAATTATTGAATATAAATCTTATATAAGAAATGGGGAGTATTCTGTCTTTATATTCATTTGAAATTATCAAGTATGAATTTGATTTTCTGTAAGTGGGACTGAGTTGACAATTTTGAAATTTTAAAGCTATTCAAAATTTCTGATGATGGCCAAGTCGATAGAAGATTTCAACCGAAGGGTTTAACTTTCAAAAATAAGCTTCAAAGTATATTTCTAAAACTCAACTCGATTCTTTGTAAGTGGAACAAAGTGAACAATAATCAAATCAAATAATCAAATTTCTCGATGACGACCAAGTTGGTAGAAGATTTCAACATGAAGGATTCACTTCTAAAAAATACTTCAAAGTCCAAAGTTTATTTGAACAAATTCAACCAATACAATTCCTTAACTTGATTCTCTCCAACCAAGACAAAGTTGACAAGGTTCATATTCAATTGTACAAACTTGATCCTTTATTAGAAGAAAAGGTAAAATTGATCGGGTTTAATTCTAATTAGAAATTGATAAATCCTAAAAGTCATAAAAATATAAAATATAAAAAATTAAAATCATTAAAAGATAAAAAGTTAAAAAAATAAAAATCCATCCACCCTCCATACCAGTTTGTTGAGGGTGACAAATTATAATTGATCTAAGCTCAAATAGAGGTAGTGTCACATCATATGTACTACTAAATTGACTTTTAAATTAATCTGCACCAGCAAGATTATGACCCGTGTCCTATATCGTGGTGGCTTGGCCAGCTGATTCCACAAAAATCGGTTAAAACCCTAGCCCTCTTAACAAGTGGTTGCCGCCAAATAACACCATTAAATTAAGATCACAATTGTAGCTCGTGTGTTCTCCAAGGCTCTCTGCTCTTTGAGACATGAATCATAGGGTATATTTGATACGACAAAGACTTCTATTAGCTATATTGTTGACTCAAATTAGTCCGCTTAGACAAACTTCACCCTAAGTTTGTAAGGTCCCCATAAACGAAGCAACTCATGATTGTTGACGAAGATCCTTCAGTCAAATTAGGTCAACTATCTTTTTTGACTAAGTGGACTAGAGTCCATGACAACCCGGGAAGAGGAAACATGGGATTTTGATCTGGTGCGCCATCATTCCACTAATAATATATTTTTAATCTTAAAGTGATAAATTTCTACAACCTAAAAATTCAATCAACTTCCTCAACATAAAACCCTAAATTGTTGCTACTATATGTTGAATAATCAATATCTTAATGACTAGCTTTAATTTAAAGTGCTCTCTCGTTATTAGGAGGGGTAATTAATCATAAGAGCTTGCGCATATAGGAAAACATGAACCCCAAGTCTTAAAAGTCCTCAAAAAATGAGGGTGAAATCTTCAGGTCTTGTATCGTCTACAATTTCATTTGTCTTATGAAAATTTGACTCGAAACCTTAAACAAACTCTTTCGTTAGTCATTATTTTTTAGAGGTGTAGGTTCATACAAATTTTCGAAGCTTACTAATTTTTGGCGACTTCGCTGGGAAAGGTTTCTCATTTTCATTTTTGGTTAGTTATATAATTGTTATAGTAGCATCTAAAGAAAAAGGTAAACTTTATATGTATATATATTTTTTTACTCATAAACTCCCGATGAATTAAACGACTAACAAAGACAAATATAGTACTCATCATAGCTGTGTAACATAATTATATAAATTATTTACATCTAAAATGCAATGATAGTAAAAAAGAAGGGGCATTTACATACATACCTCCCAATTACTATGTATTTACACGTCTAAAATCTACATTTTACTTTATATATTTTACCACCAAAATCTTTCATATTAAAAATACTATCATTTTAACTTCGAAAAAGTAAAGCATGCCTTTCCATGCATGGATAAGGTAGTATATCCGTAAAAATTGAAGTTTAGATGCTAAATATGCAAATAAATAGGAATTGAGTGGTGTATATGTAAATCAACCTAAAAAAATGATCATTTTATCATATTTTTGAGGGGAGTTTGTCCAAAGAAACCTGCTTGCTACGTTGCTTGGCCTTAAATCTGTAAAGAATATTGTGCGCTTCCTCAAATAAGGATTAGTTGCAATCTTTACATTCTCAATCCATTGCATTGTCTTCAGGAAAGGTCCCAAAATTCTCTCTCGATCATTGTCTGGAAGAACCTCAAATTGCATAATTTCACAAACGAGACTGAGATCTGCAATTGATGGTTGGGGATTCCCAATAAGAATCTTGCGTTGTCTTTAAGCCAAATTGATTCAATTATTGAAAGAGATGATGACACAAATTTCTCAGCTTCACTTGCAGCTTGACTATCCAATGGAAGACCCAATGCATGTCCTAGTATTGTTCTTTGAACAAGAGCGGTTGAACCATGTCTCTTTCAATAATTGAGAAGTTAAAATTGCTTTTATATTTTGCAATTTCTCGAAGCTTCAGTAAATTCTTTCTAGTGAGCATCGGGGCATACATCTAAGAGTTTGTTATCGAAAGATTCCAATAGAAAGATAAAATATGTCTGGTGAGCATCGAGGTATAATCCTTGGATCTCAATCCAAGAATTTGTTACCGAAAGGTGTCAACAAAAGAGAGAATTCTGTCTGGTGAGCATCAAGGCATAACCATTGGATCTCAATCCAAGAGTTTGCTATAGACTGACATATTCTGTCTGGTGGACATCCGGGCATGATGTTTGAATATCAATGCAAGAACTTGCTACTAAAAGGTTTAATAGAAATACAGACAAATTTGAAGACCTTTGTACCGTAATATATTGGGCTGACAAGTTCAAGTATATAACATGAAGTGTTCAACTTCAAGAGAGTCAATGAAAATAAGCCTATCAAGGTTGTTTTTTTGGGAGAACTAGAAATTATCACATGCGGTTGACAACCTAAGGAGTTACCTTATTTTCTAAATATAAGAATAATATCTCCTAGGGAATCTCACTATTCATGGCCAATCTAATCTGATGATGTAAACATTCTCATCGTTGATGCTAGGGTCATTTGATGTATTTGTTTAGAGCAAAATCAGGATGTCTTGATTTACCAAATTATCTATATATTCTGCACTTTAGCCTGCACACAAAAGGAAGTCTCAACTATGAAGAAAATTAACATTGAGTGGAAGATTTTTTTTTTTACATGAATCCAATATCTCAATCTTGAAATCTGCTAACAAAATATCTTAATATAAAGACAACCTCTGTACGGTGAGCATCTGGTTATTATACTTAAGTTCAAAGTGTAAGTGTCCGCCACTAAAAGATCCCCACTGAGAGCCACAAAGTTTGAAAATTACCTACTGGTGGCAAAATTTCATGTTGATGAGCTAATGATTATGAAATGGTGTTCAACTTCAAATATCTTTCAAGATTTGATTCTTAAAGATGATATTTCTATCACTAATTGTTATAGTGACTGCCACCTTGGAATGTTCTATCTCGAAGGTATAAATGAGCACTCTCACAGGGAATCCAACTATTTTGCTCGACGGTGTGTAGATTCCCATCACTGATGCTAGGGCCATTATTATATATTTTCGTTACTACTTTAGGAGGCCTCAGTCAGTTGAAGTATCTACATGTCGTGTACTTCAACCTGGTCATCAAAGAAAAATTCAATTTGAAGACAATTATCATCAAACAAAAATGTCAGGTTCTCAGTAGAAGATGTTTAAAGTTATCTCTGTTAGAGTGCACAAAGTTTTGAAAGTTGTTAAGGGAGAAAAGCCAACTAAAGGGGACATTGTCCAACTTGGTGGGTTAGAAAATTCTATTATTGATGCTCAGGCTCCAGTTACGAAGAGGATTTTTACAGGTAGAAAATTATGTTGGTGATAGTAAAGATTATTATCATGCCAACTAAGTCATGTGCATATGGGAGGTTATCATATGTTGTGGAGACTCAAAACAAATTTGAAGAAATTCATTTCGGTGGACATCAAGACGTGACGCCTAGATCACGTGTCCAGTAATGATGTAAACGAGCCGAGCTTGAGCGAGCCTGAGGCTCGTTATTGTTCAACTCATTTAATTATGTTTTGTTCGTGTTCGGTCCGTGTTCGAAATGACTCGTGAATTATTTTTTCGTGTTCGCCTTGATTCAAACTCATTTGTTCGAATTAAGCTCGTCGACTCGAATTTTAGCTCGAACTAAAATTTTAAAAATTAATTTTTTATTTTAAAATATTTTCAGTTGAACTGAAAGTAAAATATCTTTCTGCTTCGGAAAAATCACAAAAGAGTGCTCAAGTGAACATGAAATCTTAGAGTTCTCTCACTATCTTTTTATTTTTATACAGGATTAATGATGAAGCTTCTCTCAATCTTGCGATGTGGGGCAAAAGTCATATAACTGAATAGATTGAAAAGTTGGGGCGGGCCATACGGATAGACTTTTAGGGGCATTTATGTACATGCCACCAAATTCCTTTGCATTTACAATATTAACCTCCATGCCAGCAGCCAAGCATTGGGATTTTTGGGAGAAAATGGGGCATTACATACATACAACCCAATTCTTATGTATTTACACATCTAACATCTAAATTTTATTAATCTAGGCATATTTACATACATACCACCCAATTCTTATGTATTTACCAATGTAACATTTGATGTCAGAGATGTGGTAGCTTATGATAGGGTTAGATTTTTTGCAGTCATATAAACAAAGATTTTGATATTGTTATATTAATTTTTATATATTATTTATTCATTATTTAATTAATTCTAGCCAAAATGAGCCGAATACGAACAAAAGTTTGTTTGTTTTTGGTTTGTTTATAGATCGAGCTCAAAAAATTTGTTAGTGTTCGGCTCGTTTGTTTATCGAATGAATCAAACACGAACTACTTAGAGAGCCAAACATGAGTTGTTTGCGAACGACGAGCTTTGTGACACCCCTATTGTCTAGGAATTCTTCATCAAAAAGTCCCAATGAAAGAATAAATAAATTTGGAGATTGAAACCTCATGAAGAAGTCTTAAAAGAATTAAGGCGCGCCATCTAATTTGCGCTCTCAGAAATTTGTTGTTAATAAATTTCATCAAGTTTTGCTTCAAGTTGAAATTCCCAAATATAATACTTCAAGCTGAAATTTCCAAATATTTTGATAATGCTAGAATTCCTCGTAAGATAGGGGTCATTTTTTGTATTTGGGTTAATAATAGACTTTAAGTTGAGATCCCTCAATATATCCGGTCATCACTAAACTTTTGTTTTAATATATGATACATTCTATGTTTTATATGGGACTACCACCTCCAAGTCAAAAGTCCAAAATATACTTATTACTCACTTGAAAATCCTTCTGTTAGAAAGTGGGCTTGAAATTTTCGATAATGCTTGTCAATTATCAAAGAATTTCTCTTTACAAGATATGTGGTTCGTTATTATTTGGGTTGACATCGTGCTAAAATTTGAGATCCCCAAATATATTCAATCGGTGCTAAATTTATTCCTTCCAGTCAAATTGAGTTGGTACCATATTTCAAGTCGAGATCTCTAAATATATTCAAATGATGAAATTCTCTCTCTATATGCTAGAGAGGGGATTGCTTACCTAATTTAGGTCAACATTGAGCTATTAGTTGAGATCCCCAAATGTACTCACTTTATTATATTGGTTGACATTGAGTGGCAAGCCGAGATCCTCAAATATATTAAGCCGATTGATATCTTCAGCAATGCAAGATCCACAATTTATCTATTAATACATCCGTGTCAAAGCTATAGTCAAGTTGCTGCACAAAAGTGGATCTATTTTTCAAGCAAATCACACATCATTTAAAAAAATCAGATGTTTATCTCAGACTTTCTACAGTTCTAGAATTCAGGGGAGAGAATTTTAAGATCGTGAACCTCAACAAGTTAAGTTGGAGAAATAAAAGTATACATATAGCTCAAGTCTGGGACTCAACAGATTCTGATGTTTAGGCTCAACAAGCTCAAATATGGCTGAGTCACTGACAAGTCACTCCTCACTCAACAAGCCCAAATATGGTCATAGTGAAAGAGCCCTATTGTGTCCATCTAATGACAATAGCTATATTACCAAAGCTTATTTAGCCTGATGAGTTAAGTGATATAAATTTTGAGATTCTCTTATCTTTTGAATGTAGTAGACAAAAAGAAATGATTCTCATTCAACCAAGCACAAGAGTAAAATTTTGTCATCAAAAGTTCTTTATTTTTGTTCGGGTTGATATCGTGCTATAAGCCGAGATCCCCAACTATATTCAGCTTGCAGTAAGCTTTCTCTTCGTATCAAGATAATGGGCTATATATATTTATTTGAGTTTATAATAAATTCAAGTCGAGATCGTTAAATACATTTAGCTAGTGATAAATTCTCTCTATGTACAGACATGAGGCTGCTTACTTTATTTGGGTCGACATCCGGGGTGCCGAGCCGAGATCACCAAATATAATGGGATTGCTTATTTTTTTTGTTGTTATCAGGCGACAACTTGAGATGCATAAATATCTTCCTTTACTATTTGGGTTGACACCAATTGTACGCTTAAGACATTAGTGTCAAATTTACATTTAATCTAGCATACATAAATAATAGATTTAAACATGTAACGCTCAATGCAGTTTCAAAAGTTAAAGGCTCACCTCTTGGACTTGTCGCGATTCTGGAAGTCAAGAGAGAGAATTTTAAGCTCGTGAGTTTTATTATTTGGAGAAGTGTAAGTTCCTCTACATCTCAAGTCTAAGAATTATTCGTGTGCTAAATGTTAGACTTAACGAGCCCAAATATGGCCTTGTCGCTGACAAATTTAATCACTCAACAAGACACAAATATGACCATAGTGAAAGAGCATCTGCTTTATCCATCTATTGACAATAGTTTTCCCAACCCAAGCTTATCCGGCTTGATAATTTCAAGTGAATCGAGTCTTGAAATCCTCTCAACTGATCGAAGGTGTGAGACAAAACCAACAAGCCTAAGGGATTACAAAGTGTAAATCTGAAGAAGCTAGCTTAAACTTCATACAGAGCCTATTGGAGAATAAAGGAGATCTTGACATTAAAAGGCCACTAACTTGTGTCGACAATAAGCTTCAAACCGAGATTGTAAAATATATTTAAATAGTGTCAAATTCACTATCTTTGCTAGACAGGGGGGCCTTGGTTGGGTTTGCATTGCTTATAGTTGAGATCTCTAAATATATTCTTCCTACTTATTTGGGTCGATATTGTGCTCTGAGCCAAGATCCCTAAATATATTCAGTTAGCATCAAATTTTAACTTGCTACAAAAGAAAAGGGCTTCTTGTCTTTATTGGGTTGACATTAAGTTTCTAGTAGAGATCCTTAAGCATTTCCTCTTACTTTTTTGGGTCGATATTGTGCTCTGAGCCAAGATCCCTAAATATATTCAGCTAGCATCAAATTTTAACTTGCTACAAAAAAAAGGGCTTCTTGTCTTTATTGGGTTGACATTAAGTTTCAAGTCGAGATTTCTAAGCATCAAGATAATGATTCTTCTCTTATTATTTGAGTTGACATCAGTTTTTAGGCTAAGATTCTCAAAAAACTTATGTTGCTGAAATTTTCCTTGTAAGACATGGGTCATTTTTTTATTTTTTATTTTTTTTCATGTGTGACCTTATGTAGAAAGAAAGCTTTATTCAGTTCGTTGAAATCGAGTTAAATACCAAAATACCCATATATATATATATGTTTAGTGTTGATCACCCCTTTATCCGGTAAGGGGACCAATCATTTGAGGTGACATTGATCTTCAATTTAAGAGCCGATCATTTAGAATTCGTTAATTATTTGTGTCGACATCAAGCTAAATGTCGGATTTTGGAATGTCTATTAAATTTTGATATCTCTACTTGCCATGCAAATGACCAGTCATTCGAGGCAAAGGCCTAGTCCTTTGAGATATATACTCCAAATGGTGAAATCATCTTATTGTCTATCAAAAGTGCACTAATTCGGGTCAATGCTATGACTGAAGCTGAGATCATTTACAACTTAAATGCCAAGTCATTAATTTTTTGGGTCGACATTGTGCTAAATGTCAATGTCCCCTAATATATCCTCCAAAATTTAAAATCACCTCATTGTCAAGAAAAGATGCATATCGTTTAGGTTGATATCGAGTTCAAGGCTGAGATCTCTGAGTGCTTCAATCAAAAAAACCCCTTAATCAAACAAGGTTGCCCCCTTTTTAAGACTATCAAATTCTTGTCTAGATCCCCAAATAGATGCTTAAATTATCAATGTTAAAGCTGTATTTAATTGGCTAAAAGGAAGCATAATAACTGTCAGGTGAGATGCATAATATGAACCTATAAGTAGAGGTTTGTCTCTAAAGTTCGTCAAGCTTCTGAATATCATATAAGAAAATATGCAATAATATACAAGCTTCTATTGATTAAGTTGGATAAACATAAATCATCTTTTGTTTATCACTTGAATAAATTTCATTATCAATAAGTCAAGATGTGGTCGAGTTGCTTGTTTTTCTCTTCACTGGACATCTTATACATTGAAAAAATTGATTTATTACTTTTACTGATGATCATACAAAATGAAGTTGGGTGTATTTAATGAAAGAAAAATTTGAAGGGGAAATAATTTTAAAAAATATTGACACCATGTTACAAACACAATTTTAAAAAATCATTTAAATTTTATGGATTGATAATGGTTTATAATACTTCAAAAATGTTTTAGTTTTTTTTTTTTAATGAATAGTTCATCAAAGTTCTTTTGTCGACACCCCACATCAAAATTATGTTGCTGAAAGGAAAAATGTTCCTTGGAAGTAGCTCGGGCGGTTTTATTTACGAATGAGGTGCCAAAATAACATTGGGGTGAAACTATTCTTACTGCTACATTCATTATTAAATGAACACCCAAACTCAATAAATTATTAAACTTTGATACTCTTGATATTTTTTTAGAAAATTTACCCAACAAATTAGATTTCTTTTAAGTTACCTTTAATGATATTTGGGTCCACCGCATTTGTTTATATTCACAGTCACGATCTAGGAAAACTTGAACCCCGAGCCATAAGATATGTGTTTGTTAGTTGTGCTCCTACTCAAAAGAGGCATAAATATTTCGATCATATTTTCAAAAAAATGTTTTTTTCCATGGATGTCACCTTTTTTATATTACAATATTTCTTAATCTCATCTTCAAGTGGGGAGGGATAAAACAAAGATTCAACTACTGCTTTTTAAGACTTTCTTCTAGTCGATGACTCATATCTCTTCAACATGATTGTTCAACCTGAAATTCAAATTACATTATATTAGAAAAAGTGGGTCGAGTTTTTTATACATGAAAGAAAATTTAGATTATTCTATAGTGTCATGATATTCATAATCTATAACAACTAACAAAGACGAAATAACAAAAAAAAAACTAATACATTAATATCATTTGACATTGTTTACTTGCGATAAAGGACAACTCAAAAGAAAGAATCGATGAATCATTTGCATTGCACAAAATTGATAAAATCTCCAAGTTAATACCCACACTGAACCTTTATCCCATGATCAGTCCAGTCCACTTCATCTTCGAGTTTCGAGTCTTCTAGTCCTAAACCTTACTCTAGCTCTAATCTAAAATCTAATGATTCCAGTCATCCTCTCATTGTTGCTTACAAAGGGGGTGAGATCTTGCACGCAACATACGTTATCTCATTACGCATCATATGAAAAACTCACCAATTTTACGGGCTTTTACCACAAATTTATCTTGTATGGAGATTACTAATACTATGTAGGATGCTCTAAAAGTTCCTAAGTGGAAGAGGTTGTCTTCGAGGATATGAAAGCTTTGAAAATGAATGACACGTGAGAATTAGTTAATCTATCTAGATGGAAGAAAACCATTGAATGCAAATGAGTTGTTACAGTCAAGTTTAATTCTGATGGCTCTCTAGAATGATACATGACCTAACTGGTTGCCAAGGGATTCACTCAGACTTATGACATTGCTTACTTAGAGGCATTCGCCCTTGCCCCAGTAGCAAAACTAAACTCTATAAGAGTTCTTCTGTCATTTGCAACTAAACTTAACTTGACTCTACAATAGTTGGATATTAAATAATACATTTCTTAATTGGGAATTATAGGCAGAAGTGTACATAGATGCACCTCTAGGATTTAGTGATAAGATCGACACAAATGTGTGCAAACTAATAAAATACTCATACGGGTTGAAGCAGTCGCGTATAGCGCGGTTTGAGAATTTTACATTGTTATTATAGGTTAGGAGTATACTCAAGTGCAAGGAGACCATACAATGTTCTTCAAATATTCAAAGGATAGGAAGATAGCTATACTGATTGTGTAAGTGAATGATATAATTTTCACCGGAGACGATATATATATGAGATTAACCGATTGAAGACTTCCTTCTCATCATTATGAGATCAATGACTTTTGATCTTTGAGGTATTGTCTTGGCATGGAGGTTGCTAAATCAAAGAAAATGATTGTTGTTTCTCAACGAAAGTATATTCTTTATTATCTAAAGAAAGTTGTAGGCTAGCAAGCACTGCAACTGGTCCTAATCGAAAATTGAGAGATGAGAGTCAAGGCGACCTAGTGAGTATACATCGGTATCAAAAGTTGGTGAGAAAGTTGATATAATTATCATATACACGATCAGATATCGCATTTGTTGTAAGTTTGGTTAGTCAATTTATACATTCACTTTTTGCGAAACACCTTGAAGCTGTTAACAGGATTCTCAAATACCTAAAATATAAACGAGGTGAGGGCTTACTCTTTCAGAAGACCTCACAATAAAACATAGAGGCATACACTGATCTAGACTGAGCAGACTCAGTTGTTAAGATCGACTTCCGGATACTGCACTTATGTCTTGGGAATTTGGTTACATGGTGAAGTAAGAAGCAGAATTTGGAGAAAATGAGTAGTGTCGAGGCAGAATCTCGAGTTATGGCTAATGGAGTATGTAAGATTTAATGTCTGAAGAGAATTCTTGAAGAGTTGCAAATCCCGATAAGCATGCCAATGAAATCCAATGCAACTTGACCGCTCCAAACATATGGAGAATTATAGACACTTCATAAAAGAAAATATTGATTGTGGAACTATTTGCATGCCTGTCACTCCAACAACGCAACAAATAACAAATATTTATACAATAGAACTTTTTAGGCCTAGTTTGAGTTTCTTATAACCAGGTTAGACATGATAGGTATCTATGCTTCAACTTGAGAGGGGGTGTCAGAGTTTTTTAGAAAGATTTAATTTTCAGTATCTTTTGTTAGTTTTTTTTTATTTTTAGGATTTAGAATTATTTGTATGTCATAATTTTTGGTTTCCTTCTTTTATTACGAGGAGTTATGACTTATTTTATTAATTCCTTCTATTTATCTTGTAATCATTTTCTATGAAATTGAAGAGAAAAAAATATTTTTTCCCTCTCAAATCTTACAATATATATATATATATATTATATCTCGTGCCACTTTCGCTGACCTGTCGGCTGACGTCTGCGAATCAGTTGTAAGTCTCCTCAGGTCGGGGAGTTCGAATCCCCTTCTGGCCACGGTCGTCTTATGGAGGGTGGTACTCGAATAGTTAGGATAAGGGGTGGGTGGCTGGGGGCTCGTATAATAGCCTCTGGCTATTCCTTTTTTTTAAATATATATATATGTGTATATATATATATATGTATATATATATATATATTTATTTATAAAACTAGATGCTGCTATGAAGTTCTACTTATTGCCAACCAGAAGTTGAGGAAGTTTAAAAAAAAAGCAGTGAAACATCAATGTATGTGCACTTCCTGTACGTTAGAGCTGATAACAAAAGATGAATAGAGAGAATTGGACAAGACTTAGATTTATATCTGCTTCCTTGTAGATGTCCAATCTGAGACAAATCCCGCCTTTTTTGGTTGAATCTCATATGTTAAATCGTTTGTTAGGGTAACATACGAAGTTAATTTCTAAGAATAAATTTACTTGAGAAAATTTTAAAAAATTATCACTATCATTCAATCGTCCGAGTAAGCTGAATACATTGAACAAAAACTCCTCTAAGGAAAATTTTGGTTGCATGTCTGCTATGTTACCTTCCGCAGGGGGACTTTAGCATCAAAGATACGAGGTAGAACAAATTAATGAGGGTTGTTTGAGAATTTACAAACTTGATTTGAACCATTGAAATTAAAATTTGGTTGACTTATTTTAAATGGAAGAGTAAAATGCATTTAGGTCTAAATTTACAATGTCTTTAAGAAAAAAAAAGAGCTATGAGAAAGGTAAAAATTATATATTTTGCAACTAATATTATACCTACAATCATTTGATGATGTTAAGGAGTAGAAAATTGGTCACTATGATGAAGAGAGAGGATGAGTTTATGAAGATGATTGCCTTTTGAACTCGAGTTTAATGGTGCTTTGAGTAGTCTCTGAATTTAGGCAAAGTGTAATATACGGTTAAACTGTAGGAGAACATGAGAGTTTTTTATGGGAGAATTCATTGATAGGAGAATGAACACCTGGAGAATTAAATTGTGTGACTCATTTAAATAAAGTACTGGCTACTTATAAATTTGATAAATTATACAGCTTTCTTAGGCCATCTACATCATTAATAAAGAAGAAACGTAACAAAATATACAGTTGAATGTGTAAATATTGGAAGTATCAATAACAAGATCTTGTTTATTAAAGAAAACAAAAGCAAACAGAGTTGTGTTACAGCAAAAAAATTATATTTTCTATTTCAATTAAACAATGCTATGAAGTCCCATCTTTTTCCAATCCAGAAGTGAAGGATAAATTGAAATGAGTGAGAAAGCTATATCTGTACATACTGATAACTCAAAAAATGAATAGAGAGAAGATAAAACTTGTCCAAATTCATATTTAACTCCTATAGATGCTTTATCTGAAGCGAATCTTGCTCCCCCCTACTCGTTGTATCTCCTGCATCAACCAGTTTTTTCTGGGAGATTAAATACATAGGTAGTTATAAGGATCAACTACCTAACTTTATGCTCAGTTTTCCCATCAAATATTTGAAGTAGAGTTCTTCACTAAAGTTCTCCTAAGGGGGTATAAACTTTGTTTCTGGGAGGTTGGGGATTTGGCATTAAAGATCAGTGAATGGATTCTAGGTGCGTCGGCTCTAGAATGAATATTAACAGTAGGATAGAGTGTTTAGTCACCGTTGTCTTGTTTACTGAATGTAGCACAATCTGGAGCCTAACGACAGCCGAAAAAGATAATGGTTGAAGTCAGCAACTCTTTTTATCAATAAATTAAGTCGAGACTTTGATCTTGGAATTGGTGAGTTAATTTTCGCTCAACAAGGAATTCCTTGCTCTTCTTCATTTGAATTGTTAGAATTTATTTATGAAATTGGCGACTCGCTTCACTCGTTCTCTTGTTTAAAGAGTTATTTATTTATTTATTTATTGGGATAGTTACATACAAATCACCCAAAACATTAATATTTACAAGTTAACCACCCAGGTGATTTTTTCTTAACTATCAAACCGATTTATTTGCACATGCCACGATCAAACTATCAAGAATTTAAGAAAAGTGAATAATATGGGTTGGGGTTGTACCATAAATTTTGATATTTGAGTGAGAATTTGAAAAATGGATAAAAGAGGATGGTTGGATTTGTAAATAGCTGGGAAATTTACATACATATCACACAGTACTTTAATGTTTTTACATATCTAACTCCTAAAGTTTGATATTTACATTTATAATGCTAAGGGCATATACATGAAAGTGGATTTCACTTTTATAAAGTCAGTAAGAGTGATTTTTTTTTAGGCTACGCTAGAGATTTGAGTTTTATGCGTGCAAATCGAAAATTTTAGGTGTTAGATATGTGAATATATAAGATATGAAGTGCTCCTTATTTTTGAAGTCAAAGTTGAAATTTACACTATTGTAAAAGCACAAGCCCCTTTTTTAATATGATTATAAATGAACTGATTGTTTTAACACTCCCAGATTTGCTTCTGCCTTATTCAAAGCATGTTTAGTTGACTACCTACTCTTAAATTCACACCTTTTCATGTAATTATTTTCTTATTGTGTAGTGTATGTAATATCTGATTTCTCTCACATCTTTTCATGCTAATTGTTTTTTATTTTTTTTTATGCAGTGGATGTATCTGATTCCTCTTGGATTGATTGTGCTGAATGCCGTCACTCAAGCCATGAATCTACCCGAAGAGCAGCCTCCTGCTGGCCAACCTGCTTCCCAGCCTCAGCAGCCAATTGCTCAACGAGCTCCAAATTCTGCTGCAAGAAGAAGATAGCCAGTCGGCTTTACATGTGTGTATATGATTACTCATCCACTAGTTACTGAATCATCTTGTTTTTTATATTAGTTTGTTTTATGTTTTAATTTGAAATAAAGCAAATGTGATATATGCTGAGAACAAAAAACTCTCAAAATACTTTTTATCTATTTTGAATTTTTTTAAAATTGGGTTTTTTGTCTTCCACACACATCCAAACGCTCGCACACCGCATGTGCAAGGTCTTGAACGCATGACCCCTTGATTGAAAGATAAAGTTCTCAACCACTAAACCAAAATGGCCATGCATAATCTTTTCAAAACTAGTTGATTTATTTTTAGAAATAAAAAATAAATTTATATGAAATATACACCAAACAAACAACAACAATAACAAGCCTTTACCCCATTGAGTGAGGTCAGCTACTTGAATCCTTTTCTCCATGGTGCCTTATTGAGTGTCATATTTTCATTTAATTCTTATAGATTAACATCATTTTTTATACATTAATTCTTAAGTCATTTTAGGTCAACCTCTGCCTTTCTTAACATAAGTTGAATCTAAAACATCTACTCTCCTAACCCGATAATCAGATTCTTGACGTTTAATGTGACCAAACCATCTAAAACGCCTCTCTCTAATCTTGTCCGCCACTGGAGCTACAATAACCCTATGACATATTTATTTCATTTTGTATTATCTCAAAGTGTCAAGTCACTCATTGACCTAAGCATTCCCATCTCAACAACTCTTAACTTTGCTTTATGCTTGTCTTTTAAAGCCAACATTCTGTGCAATAAAGCATTGCAGGTCTCATCATCATCTTATAAAATTTTTCTTTTAGTCTAAGATGTACTTTTCTATGACACGATAAGCCTGATGCATTCCTCTGTTTCAACCAACCAACTTGAATTCTACTAATAACATCTCCCTTTTCACCATCACTTTGAACAATAGACTCAAGATATCTAAAAAGTTCACACCTTTTAATGATTTGATCACCCATAGTTACAGCTCTTCCACTAGCGCTACTGCTACTAAAATTATATTCCATATATTAAGTTTTAAATCTACTCAAACGAAAGCCTTTAGACTCCTATCTAGATCTCCATAATTTATGTTTTTCTTGAACTCTTTCAGTAGCCTTATCCACAAGAATTATATCATCAACAAAAGGTATACACTAAGCTACATCCTCTTGTAAATGTCCCATAAAAGCATCCATAACAAGCAAAAAGATATGAGCTTAAAGCTGATCTCTGATGTAATCCAACTGAAACAGGAAAATACTTGGTCAATCCCCTTTTGTTCAAATAAAAATAACAATTCTAGCATACATATATTTAATGACTTGTTAAATAACTCGTATCAACATCTTTCTTCTCTAAACCCCTAAGTCTACACCGAACAAACGTATTTAAAAAAATAAAATGAAAGAAAGATAAAATTGATCTCAAAGTTATTTTGACTCCAAACTTATTTGGATTGCATCTTGTTGTAACAATATTAATAACTGTAAGATCTCCATGCTAATAGTATAAGACTGAATGCTAAATTGGTTTTGTAGAGTTGAGAGTAGTTTTAGGCATATGATTCTCTTCAATTAATAAAATAGTTTATAGGAATTTAACTTTGAAATTCTGATCTAAACAGGCAGCCATCTGGGGCTGAGGTAATGTTTTCTGGGTTACGACTGAATTTTCAAAGGAAGAGCAGTTGACTGATTTCTAATGAGCTGCATTCGTAGATGCCCCACCTGCAGCTTTTTCCAATATCCGTTGATGTGTTTGGGGGAGAATTTTTATTACAGATTATTGTTATCATGTTTCCCATTTATAAATTTCCATATATATATATAGCAGGTGTTGGAACCAGAACATTCTGTTCATTTTTAGAGATACAGGCGAGTTTTAGTATTTTGTGCCCTGAATTCCTGATTTTTGAGGCACATAATGTTTCCTTAGCTTAAAATAAAACTGAAGTCGTTTTGACTGATTAGCTGCAGTAAATTTTTTCTTTCATTTTATTTTGCTAACATTGTCCTGCTGTGCTGTCTACACTAAGTTGTGAATTGCTCACGTGTGGAGAGAACTGGGTAAAAGATATAACTGTGATGTGCTTTTAAAAGGGGTTTTTACATGTGGAGGTTTCCAAATAATATTTATTACATGTAAAGGCCTCTAAAAGTTCAATTTACGGGTGAAGATCTTCTGTTACGGTCAGTAGCGGATGACTTCGGCGTGGTTTCCATAGTCGCCATTAGAGTTAGCTGAGAATCCAACGATAGGATCGCAACTTACAAAGACTACAGACACTCCCATCTTTCTCATTCGCCGGGAAGCCACAACGAAGTCATCCGTTGCCAACAGTAACAGAAGACCTTCACCTGTAAATTAAAATTTTGGAACTTTTACATGTGATAATTTTCTTTAGGACCTTCATATGTAAAAAGCCCTTTTTAAAATTCTGAATTTATTTAAAAATTAGCTAATATATAAATATTAATTTTTTTTATTACATTTATCTAAATGCAAATATAGGAATTTTAAAGCTCATAAAGATCTTTAGGTCTCATTTTTTCTGTAAAAAAAATTCGTATATTCTATAATTTCTGATTAACATGTGTTTATAAATATTAAGGTGTTACATGAACTAGCTTGCATGCCGTTCAATGAAATCTGGTCCATTATACTAATGTTTTGAGTGGTTGGTTACATAATAGCTCATTTGAAAATTTTACATTCGATGCATATTCTCATTTGATTTCAATACATTTATCAGAAATTTATAATGTTGTATTTAATCTTTGATGTTACATGATCGGTTGGAATTTTTTTGCTATGATTTTTTTTCCTTATCCCAACATTGAGCTCTTGGAACAAAAAAATCGAATCATCATATAATTATTTCTTTAATTGATTGCAGAAATATTTTTCACTAGTGATCTTCTATATAATATATTGCTGTATATTGATTTTTAAGTTTCGTGAAACTATGTGCCTTTTTTTGGTTGTGATAATTAAAAAAAATTATATATATACACACACGTTTATGTTGGATGATAATTAAATCAGCACCGTTCATATCAAACAATCGGATCAATAACGTGTTCAAGCGAAGAGCAATCTACACTACCTAACCGATGAGTGAATAATGTGCATTTAATATGATACCTAATGATGTGCTGACATTATTGGTGTCAAAATTTGACCCAAGATGTCAACTCAACTAAAAAAATTCGAGTTGAGTTGGCATGTTGAAGACGGGTTGGACTTTCTAACCCGTTAATATTTGTAACGGGTCAATTTCAGGTCAGACTTGAACCTGACTCGCAACCTGATTTGGCACTCCTAGCTAACATACCATTACAAGATAAATAATGTGTTGGGGCTCTGGAAGCGGAAAAAAATTGCTCTCTAAAATCTGAACTTGTATATTTTTTCTTCTTCATCATTGTTCTCTTTCTTCCATAATGGTATCATAGTAATAGGACTTGCATTTTATTGTCTTTTTGTCTTTTTTTGCTTTATCTTTTTTGCTTTCTCTGTTGCCATCGATCTTCCTATGATCTTCTAGCTAATCTGCTTTATAAAATATTTTGCAACTTCATCGAGTCATTTAGTTAATCTTGTTTCAACAATGGAAGTGTTCAATATTTCCACCAACTCGATTTGTTGTAGTCAAATGCGGTAGGGATGTAAGTGAGGCAAGCTGGCTGGAGCTCGACTAGTTAACGAGCTCGCAAGTGGAGCTTTATCGAGCAATGAGTTCAAACTTAAGCTCATTTATTAATTAAAGCTCGAGCATATCAAAGCTTGGCTCGTCATCTAGTGGGTCGGACTAGTTGGTCGCCAATCACATCAGTGCCTTCTCTGACGAGTTGTTGTTGAATTTCTCTTTCTATCTAGTCATCAATCACTTAGATAGCAACTCTAGTGATTCTCATGACAATTATACTCAAGGTCACGAGTTCTTGTTCAAGCCTACTTTCAGTATTGCGAGTTGAGCTCAAGCTTTACATTTGAGCTTAACTCAAGTTTGAGCTTGCAATTTTAACAAAAAATTCAAACTCTGGTTTGGCATGACCTGAGCTCGGTTCGACTTATTTATACACCTATCACACATTTTCTTATGCAATTGTCTAGTGATAATTATCACAAATGGATCATGCATTTTTTGAAACTTTGTCTAGTGGACTATTTTTGAATGTTTTCTTATTGGTTCTATTATGTTTTCAAATGAATGTATCCTTGTTAAGTTCAATCAACTCATCCCAAATTTTTCTTAATGTACTTGGTCTCTCATTAATTAGGATTGTGTTGTTCCTTTTTGTGCAACCATTTCTTCATTATTTATATGTTTTGAGTTTCAACACCAACTATGAAATATGGACCACCTTAAATATATTACAATCATCTTATAGATCCCAAGGTATTCAACGAAAGAATAAGTTGCACGATATTGCTATGAAAACTTACAACGTGACTCCAAGTTTAGTGTAAGTCAAAACTATTATGGATAATATAGCTATTGTCAAATCTATCGTTGTTGTTGAAGATTTTATTACTTATATCATCAATAGCTTGCCACCAAAATATCACGTCTGTAAGATTACAATTGAAACTTCATACTCACTCTGATTGCTCTAGATTATTTTAAATCTCTTCTTTGGGGCAATGAGATTTAGTTGGATGTTGAGGTTGATAAAGAACAACAAAACTCTTTTCAAATCTTACCATTAATCTTCTCTTCATGTGATCATGGCCTAACCAAAGTGTCCAATTACTTCAAAGATGTTGAGCATCATGCCTCTCCTATTTATGATAGTTGTGACATATCAAATAGAGGAGGTCATTCCTCTTCCACTTAAATCATTTGTCAAATTTGTAGCAAAACATATTACTTTGCTTCTCACTATTAGCAGTTGATGAATATGTCTTACATTCCTACAATGAAGCCTCATTACACCATATTGGTAGCTTGGTATAACTAAATGATGCTTGGTAAGAAAGGTTTAACAATTACAGATTTGAGTCTCTCCTTCACTGATACTCTACTAGGTTCAATAAAAACTGCATAAATTATTGTCTCTTTCATAGAAAACTCTATCTAAGGTTCTTTGTCAGCAACTTCTTCTGAATCAGTTACTGTGATGTTTGAATCATTGCAAATTATGTCTAATTCATCGAATCCAAGCCAATCTGTTGATAGGGTTGTTCATCATATTACTTAGGCCAATAGCTAGTTTAATACTATCATTGAAGGAAAATATTTGACTCGGATGCTATAGTACACCTTACAACCAACCCCAACCATCTAAGCTCTTCCACAACATAAAAAGAAAGTGAACAAGTCTTTGGGGATAATGGACAATTCCCTTAAATTACTCATATTGGAGACAATAACCTTCTTGCCCCCAATAGTAAGTTACTTCTTTCAAATCTCTTATGAAATTATGCAAATGCGCATAATCTAATTATATTAATTAAAAAGCTCATACCTAATAACTCTTATTCCTTTTATTTTGAAAATTTTGATTTTCAAATCATTATTTTGGAGCATTATTAGATCATCGTCCAAAGACCCAATCATGATGGACTCTCTCCTGCTACATATTTTAGTTCTTTGTTCTCTTCACATCATTTCAACGCCTTGTTGTCCTCTACTTTTAAAGCTAAAATCTAGCACAGGCACCTTGAGTATCTTAAAGTTATTACCATATATTTTTTATTTAATCAATTTTCTTTTCTTCATATTTTCAACAGGTACACTTCTTGTACATCATGTTGTTTAGCAATGAACCACAAAATTCTATTAAATAAATCTTATAATAATATATAAGAAACTTTTAACACTAACACAATCTACTGTTTAGAGATCTTCTCCAATTCATTTTGACCCAAAGCTTTTGCTATGATAAAGTGTTTATTGATATTTACACTCACTTTTGTTGAAGTTATTTGATGAGATCAAATGTGAAACTATATCTAAATGTACCCATTTTAAAACTATGGTTGAAAGACAATAAAGTTTTAAAAGCCCGAGCCTCTGGAGGTCTATGACTCGAGTTTAGCACTTGAAAATTTTTTCGGGCGCCTAAGCACCCAAACCGGGCGCCTGGGCACCCAAGATAGGCCAAAACAAGCATATTTCCCAAGAGATTGGAGCCTAGGCGCCTTTATTCGGACGCCAAGGTGATCACATTTTTCTTAAATAAGTATTTAATAAGTATTTTCAATTCAGTTACAAAATATAATCAGTCTAATAAGAAAGCAGCCAATCTATACGCAAGTATATGTATCGCTCAAGTAATACAGGGCTCTAGTGGAGTCCTAGTTATCGATCCCACAGGGAGGAAGCAAATCTTTAAAGCGTAACACAGAAATCCAATATTCAAATTACAATGCACGTAAAGTAAATACTAAAGTTACTAAAGTTTAACGATGCTAAAGATTTTAAGATCACTAAAGTGCATTCTAAACTTCGAAATAAAGTTAATTGCCACTACACTAAGTTTTGTATTGAAATGTTCAAATTTGGAGAGAGTGTTCTCCCCCTTACAATGATGTTATGACGAGTGAATGATAAAGATTAGTGAAAATTTTATATTGTGCCAAATAGGAGCATACATATTCTTTACCCTCTTCCGAGTGTTATAAAGAACATTGGCTAATCCTAGGTTTAGTCTCTAATTCCATGGTTAGGCTGAGAGAATACTGGCTCTCACTCCAGAACTCCCACTTCCCTTCGTCTTAAGGCTAACTCTCGCTTTAGTTTCCAAACACTAGGACCAAATTAAGAATTTTAGTCTATCACTTTAAAATCTCTAATTCTACGCCCAATAAACCATATTTCCCTATTTATTTGCACCCAACCCATGAACTTCATCACTCATTCATGGACAATAAATGTAATCTTCACTTTTGTTGTAGAACGCATTGTCCTTTCGGATCGTATGTTTCATAACATATTTTAATAATTCAATTGACCAGATCGAAAAGTAAATGAAGTACGAAGTGAAAATCATCACAATTTCTTAACATTCACAAAAAGTTGATGCGACTTTTTTTTATGCAAGGATTTATGAACAAGAGATATATAATAATTTTTATAAAGTCATAATGATCCATCACAAGTATACGTATCGTAGCAAGTAATATAGGGCTCTAATGAAGTCCCGTTTATCGATCCCATAGGGAAGCGAGGTAAAATCTTCTTAGTCAAATTCTAGTCTACTATTATCATACTTTAGATTGGAGGGCTGATATAAGTGGTGTTTTATCTAACAACTACTCCTAAATGCAAATGATTACACGTAAGGATAATAACTATTGCTAAATGCAAATATTACTTCTAAAGATAACCTTTCTGGATGAGTTGATTTGGTGAATTTTGAGATAATAAAATCTATTATTCTTATGTAGTGAATTGGATAATGTAAATGAATGAGATGCATTAAATATTGTATGTGCTAAATAGGAGCAATATTATTCTTTACCCTCTTCCATGTGTATAAAGAACATTGACTAATCCTAGGTTTAGTCCATAAATCTGTGGTTAGGCTGGGAGGATACTGGCTGTCACTCCAGAGCTCCCATTTCCTTTCGCCTGAAGGCTAACTCTAGCTTTAGTTTCCAAACACTAGGACCGAATTTGGGATTTTAGTCTATCACCCTAAAATCTCCAATTCTACGCCCATCAAACTATATTTCCCTATTTATTTGCACTCAACCCCCATGAACCTCACCATCTATGGAATTTGAATGTGGTTCCACTTTGCTGAGAATTACACCGCCTTCTCAGGTCTTAATGCAATTATAACGAATTTTAACACTACGAGCTCTTTTTGTAATGTAAATGAAGTGTAAGTAAAAACCATCACATTTATAATTAAAACATCTTTTAGCATGCATCCCAATATCCTAAGCATGAATCCTACTCATTGCAAAGGAAAAGTAGAATGAAAACAATGACATAATCTTCTTATGCCACTATTTCCAAATAAGAAGGAAGAGTAAGAGAAAGACATCACATAGCGCGAAGAAAATAGAACGGAAAACTTCATTTCAAAGCAAATCCACAAAATAAGTATTTACAAAACATAAGATAATGAAGAACACAATACTTAGCTTTTTCCCTTGAAAGAAATATAAAAATCTCTCCCATAAAGTCTCACGCTGATCCATGCAATGCTAGTACAAACCCTTACAAATTCTCTCAAAATCCCCTCATCAATCTCTCCAAAAAGGTAGAAATCTACATTCATACTCCTATTCTAAGATCTCTAAGCATTCTTCATGTTTTCCCTAACATCTACCGCTATTTTTGGCTTCAAATTTGCTTTAAAATAGTGTAGGGACAAATTTCCCAGGAAGTGCTTGAAGAAACCTTCAAAAAAGCGTCCAGATTCGATGTATATGACCAATAACCGCCCAAAAACACATCCAAACTGTCTCGGAGCTGAATAGGGCGCTGTCTGGCTCCATTTTTCATTCTTCTTGGGATTCTGGCACGATCCAGTGCCGGTCTGAGTGCTGTCCGGCGCCAGATTGCGCAGCTCCACCGTTTCACTTCGTTTGACTCCATTTTAGCTTCGTTTCGCCCCGTTTCAGTTGCGTTGCATTCCTAACAGCTTTACCTACAAAATAAGCGTAAAAATAACATTTTTTAAAAGTGTAATCTCATTCAAAAATATGCAAGAAGTGTAAAAGAGATTAAGCATAGAAAATCTTATCAAAATGTGTCAAGCCAAAATTTGCTTTCTTGCTCGTTTTTGCTCCAAATTGCACCGTTTTTGCTTCTTCTCCAAAAGCCAATTCTTCTACCTAAAACCAAAAAACATACAAAATATCTTCTTTTAAAATGCAATATCATTAAAATTAAGCATAAAAAGTATATGAAAAATCAAGTATTTTTTGGGCGTGACACATCCAATCTAAATCATCACTTCACCATTTCTCATTGTAAGGAGAAAGACAAAGAAATCTACTTAGAATTTATGAGGAAGATATGAAAAGTAAGGATCTTATATATAAAAGCAAAGTCATACAAACAATAAGAAGTAAATACAACTTATCTCAATTTCTTCCTTAAGCAAATCCTCGAATTTCCTTTGAATTTCTTTCCCTCTTCACAATAACACACAAATCCCTCTTAGAATAGTAAGGAAGAAACAATCTCTTACTTTCCTTCTCCTCCTACAACTCTTAGAGAAGAATCCCTTACAAAACAACACCCTTATACTCTAAACTATCTACTCACTTCCTCTCTACTTCACTCTACTCACACAACACTCAAACATCACTCACGCACCATACACTCTCCTTTTTTTGGCACCAAATTTACTTTGAAATAGTTTAGGGACGAATTCCCCGAGGGATGCCTCAAGTATCCCTCAAAAAGTCATCAAAATACATTGAATCTGGCCTCCACTGACATTTGGCGTCGTTGACGCCGTTTCTGTGCGCCATCGGTGCCAAAGCATTTTTTAATCTGGTGCTCTCTGGATTTGGGCACCGTCAGATCCCATTCAGGTGCTGTCGGTGCCTGTTGACCTCATTTTTGATGAGGTCTTCTCTCCTTCTTTTTAGTACTTAGGATCTAGCCTTAGGGTTTTCCTTTGACTATTTTAGAGGATTAGAATTGGGACCCACCACTTAGAAATTCAAACCACTTCTTAACTCACTGCAAACTCCACAAACTTGATTGTAGACCCCTAATCACCAGAGGGTTGAAATCGAATGTGGAAGTTTAAAGGATGAGTTTCTATAGGACTCTTTGGCCTTAGGACTGCCTGCAGGTGGCTCAGTGCAGTGAAGGTTGACTTACACACACACCTACACCTATACACTACACTTTCACACACCTCCTAAAACCACACCCATACCCAACTTGATCTCCGACTCATAAAGGTAATTCACATGGATGGTCCTTAACCCTAAGCCCTTGGCTAAGAGGTTAGGAACAACATAGTGGATGCCTCGAAATGAGTCCCTTCATGGCTCATGTGGGCTTGATATGGCTTCATAGCTCAACCAAAATGATTTCATTCCACTTACATTCACCTAATCTTCGATTTTCTAAATTTTCGATTTTTGACCCAGGGACCATACACTAGCTAGCTCTACCAAAACCTTGAAACCACCCAAAATTTGCAAAATCACCTAAATTACCCAAAATTCCTCAAAAACAATCCCAAACATTCCCACATTACTCAAATTGATCATTCATAGCCAAAAATATCAAAAATTCCAAAAATACCTCTCGATACCCTCCGAATACCCAAAATGCCCCTCTTAGCCAAAAAATCCAGAAAATTCAGAAAATTCCCAGAAAATTCGAGAAAATCCCAAATATTCCCAATTTCATTTTGTTCAACTACACCATGGGCCAATTTTGTCAATTTACCCCACTTCCACCAAAACCTCCGATTTAGCGCATTCTTAACCCAAGTGAACCCGATGTCAAACCAAATCTACCCAATTGACCCCAATTTTGGTCCAATTCAATTCTAAACTTCAATTTAACATTCCCAACACCAATCTAGGCCAAGTCCAAGTCCAATTTGATTGACATTTGAATCGATTTCACTTTTGGCCTTAAAGCCCGATTTGGACCCATGACCCAAACTTAGCCCAAACCAAACCAATTCAACTCCAATTAACCCCAAATCTTTTCTAAACCTTCCTTAACATTCCCACAAACAAAACACTAACATGATTTGCCCAAAATTTAGACCCAAACCCCACTCGAATTCAACCCAAAGCTAAAAGGCCCAATTTTGACCTAAACCTAAACCTAGCCCAAATAGGCCCGAACCCCAAAATCAAAACCCAATCAAAGTTGAAAACTCTTTAAAACAGCCCCATAAGCCATTTTCAACATTAATTTCACATCAATTTCAACTTGAGCCCAACCTTAGCTCATGGTAGCCTATTTTGACCCACCTTAGCCCCTTTACCGAAGAAACCCAAATCCAACCCAATTCAAACCCAAACCACCCCAAATTTGCTTTAAATCACTCATGATACACTCTTAAATCAAACCCAACATTTATTTGGCATGGCCCTTTGCAAAAATCTCCACCCAAAAGCCCATTTTGAAACTTAAAAGCCCACTTACATGAAACCTTCCTAAAGCCGATCTCCACCAAAATCCAAAGGGCCAAAATCAATCCAAAACCCATATGACAATTGCTCTACACCATATTCTCAATTAAAATCATCCCTAAGTTTCAAAACTCATCATGAAGCCATTCCAAATTAAGCCCCATACAAATTCCAATCAAAATGCCAAAATTTTCTTAAACCCATTTCCATGAAATTGACTTGGCTTTTCCCGAAGCCGAAGGTGAGCCATGAAGCCATTCTTAAGCCACATGTAAGCCATGTGAGTTGTTTGACATGTGGCCATACCACATTGAGTAAGAAGAGGGGAGCTTTCCTTAATCCCTAAAAGTCTTTAACCTCGCCCATGATACCCCTTAACCAAGATTTAATCCAAATATTCTTGGATAAGGACATCACCACTCCATCTCAGCTAGCTTTATCTGATTCCCCATAGCACCCAAAGCCCCTTGGAGGGTGCACCATGCCCAAAACCATGGGTTGACCCAAACTAAGATAAAATGATCCCTCCCCCCTTCTACTTTGATTCAACACCTTTACACATGGCCAACTGCAATTGATTTCACCATTGCCAAGACCTGACCTCCACGAGCACGAGGGTGACGACCACTGGCCGGCCGGCCACCACGGCCGCCGGAAACCACCGGGCGAGAGCTCGCATGTGAGCCCGAGCTTGGAATTCTCACCTGCTTGAGTTGCCCCGTCCCAGGTGGCCATTGTAGGTCGTTCTTCTCTTGCCGAGAGCGGTGATCCCGAGCCCTAACTCCCCACGGGAGGCCCTCCACCCTCTCTATTTAAACACCACCCCCTCTCGGCCATGGGAGGTCTTGAACCAGACCTTGCTGAAACTCTGCCAAAATTGCTCCAGATCACTCTCCATACTTAGAGCAGTTGATCCCGAGTGCCAATTTGCCTCAATCCCTACCAACGAGCCCGATTTCTCGACGAAATTCCACCAAAACCGGGACACTTCTCCGCGGTGGATCAATCCTCAAATTGATTGGTCCTACACCTTCACCGGACCGAGGAAGAAGTCACGCAGCAAAAGCCCCCTCTCCGGGCCACCCATCGTTCCCGGACTCCAAGCTTTGTGATCGAGCTTGGTCGAAATCATACCTAGGCAATTCACCGGACCAGGAGACTTCATGCGGAGCTTGCTGAGATCCGATCGAAGGTGACACGACCCTCGGATTGAAGCCACACTTCTACGAGCAAAGGTATGAGCTAACTCTTTATCCCGAGCTTACGGAGATTCTTCATTTCAAATGCCTTAATTTCGATGCATGATCACCGTATAGATGTATTCGTCTCTTCGAGACGAATCCATAGAGCACAAGAACACGAAAATCCGTTAAGTATTGAGTGAGATATTAGGGATTTAGTGTGGACGGTTCTCGGGTTAGGAGGCTTGGGGATGATGAACGGATGCCGTTCATTTAATACACGCGCGGACGGACGGCCGGGATCGCGCCGGATGAGGAGACGGAACGATACGGCGGGCCCTGGAGCGGCGAGTCGGATGGCGGCGTCGAATCGAAAGCGCCACGCGGCGCTTCGAGGCTGCTAGGATGAGTCGGCGCCGCCAGTTTTAAATAGAAAATTAGGGTATTTTTCTATTTATTTAATTCCCTAAACTTCAAAAATGCATAACTTTGTGTAGAAAAATCAGAAAAATAAAATAAAAATACCCTCTTGCTCGAGTGAACGAGAGGAGAATAATGTGGAAAAGAAATAATTTAATTTCATCAAGTATTTTATTTTTAATAATTTATTTACTGTACTGCATTGTTTTAATTCTCCATGCATATAGGAAATTCACCATGGCATGAGACCATAGGGCTTTTGAAGCCTACGAATTTGGGAACATTCCCGAATTTTCCAAAGTCAGAGGCCATCCTATGAGAAGTTATTGATTTTTCAAATTCATGTTACTTGTTTTGAGTATTTTAAATCCAATAATTAGCATGTTGTGAAATAAATTCTAGGAAAATTTGGTGATGTTTCTTATGACTGAGAGGACCACTAGGAAAAATAGGTTTTGAGTTAACTCACTTGGAATAACCACTAATTGGCTTAAACACCCAAAATAGGTCCTTAATTAATTAGAGCTAATCATACATCAAATTGACTTGAAATCAATTCTCCACTGACCTTTAGGATCGAGAGGAACCCATCATAAAAATTTGAAGTCGATTGGACTTGGTTAGCCTATCTAAATGGGTTGATTAAGCCATTTAGCCAATTTAAACTTTAAAAATTCATAACTTTCAAAATACTTTTAAAAAATTCACCAAATTGGTTTTGGAGCCTCTCGATATTAGGGGAATTTAAGAAAATTAAAATTTCAATTTTCTAAAAAAGTTGATTTTTTGTATTATTTTAATATTTTAATAATTAAAAAATAATAAAAATCACAAAAATAATAAAATTCACCAAAATGTCACATTTTGAATTTTAATCACATAGGAACAAACCCATATTTTTCTTAAGTCTATATGATGAGTTATTAAATTTTAAAGCCTCAGGGTAATTTTAAAATTAAAAAAATGTATTTTCTAGCATTTCCACTAAAATAATTATAATAAATCAAAGAAAAATCAGAAAATTATAAAAATTGATTCTCTGATTTCCTTGATATCAGAGAGATTTTTGAAAAATATAAAATTCATTTTTCAACCTTTATTTTATTTTTAAATTAATTAATACTCCAAAACTCAAAATAATTATAATAAAAATAATATAATTCAAAAAATCACCAAAATTGGTCCAAGTGGTCCTCTAGTCATTAGAAATGTCCCATAATTTTCTTAAGGATAGAAACTTTCCTTGGTCATATTATTAAATTTTCCTTGGAAATCCTTATTTTCCACCAAAAATAATTACATAAATAAATTAAATACGAGAAAAATCACATTTTCTCCTCTAATGTCTTTATTGACATATGAGTGAAGTCACATAAAAATTTCAAATTCATTTAAGCTCGATTTAGTGAGTTATGAAATTATTAAGCTTGAAGGGCAAAATGGTAATTAAAATTTTAACCCTTAATTAAAACTTTAGGTTTAATAAAATTAAAAAGTAAAATATTTGATCCTAATCTGACTTGGATGATTGAAATTTAAATAGTTAAAGGGTAGAAACCTATTAAACAATTTAAAAATAATTGAAATGAACTTTAATTAAATAATTAATTAAATTTGGAGGAATAATAAATTTGAAATTATTAAGGAATTATTAAAATAGGGATATTATTAGGAAGAAATTTATTCTTTAATTTAAGAATCCCTAAATTAATCATCTCAATAATATTTAATTCCTAATTAAAATGATAATTCAAATTTAAGATAAAAAATGCTAAAAGACTTAATCATTAAATTAAATTAAAGTTAAAACTTATTAAACCCTTTTAAAAATAAAATATTAAATTAAAATTAAAAATAAAATTAAATTAAAATTTAAATTAAATTAAATTAAATTAAATTAAATTAAATTAAATTAAATTAAATCAAATTAAATTAAATCAAATTAAATTAAATCAAATTAAATTAAATTAAATTAAATCATATTATATTAAATTAACTTAAATTAAATTAAATTAAATTAAACCACATTAAATTAAATTAAATTAAATTAAATTAAATTGAATTAAGTTAAATTAAATTAAGTTAAAAATAACATCACCTAAGACATAAAGAATTCAAAGATAAATCTAAAACAACTTGAACACTATTCCAAACTTAAACCCATTAATTGAAATTAAGTTAAATCATAAATCATTTGAACATCCATTTGCCCTCGAAAGCTCTTGTTGTCATAACTCCTAAATGGAGTGTTAAGTGAAGTGTTACTTCATTCATAAGATATTCAAATGTCCTAGTTTATCTGAGCAAGGTAACAAAACTTGAACTCTCGGACGATTAATTCGTTTGTATAATTAAATTCTCTTGGACTTAAAATAATCCTAGAAATATTGAAAAGATGTTTAAGACTCGTCTTAAGCACTTTCTCGGTATGATAGGATATTTATAAGAACAATTGGACTTAATTGTTCTTTGATGAAGAAAATCGTCTTCAAACCAAAGCACAAGAACCTAGACGTCATAGGAGATGACTAGCTATAGGATTAGGAACTTGGTAGAAAACCATAACCCTTCCCTTAGCTTTACTAGGAACTTGCTTTAAATGCTTAGATATTCTAAATTGTGTTTAAGTGCAGCTTGGGATGACGGGAAGACCCTCCAGGTACGCTTTTATTTTATTGTAATTTACCTTATTGCAATTTATTAAATCGCATCGCACTTAGTTTTTCTTGCATGATAAACAACTGTTGCATGAAAACCCACACCTTTAGGATAGCCCCTAAAATTGAAACCAAAACTAAAATAAAAGTCATTGCAAGATAAAATTCACCGCCACAACATTTCAAAATATAAGACAACTCAACATTTAATCACAAACAAGACCACAAAACTACAACTACAACTAAATTAAAACGTATTGTTGGATGATCGGGAATACCTCGGATGACGTAACCTACGTGTTGCTAACGGGATTTCCCACGGTCTAAATGAAAGTGCGGAACTCATTCGGTTGAGTTTAGCAAATTCATCCGGACTAAGTGAATCCGATAAAAATAACGATGCCGGAAGGATGGAACCAGTGGGATCTTAGCCGGTGTTGTTATAATCAACTTTAAGATTTGTTTTAATTAAAACATAAAAAACACTTGGATATTAAGACTTTCTCTAAACGAGAACACTTCTCTCATCTCTCGATTTATGATTTCTAAAACTAAACCACTACGACAACAAGGAGCTCGGAGCATGGTGGGCGGCACGGCCATCGTCATCAGCAAAACTGAGTCTACTTCGGCAAAACTTTCTTAGAATTAAATAATCAAGCCATAGGACTTCGAGGTAGTTTGCACTAGTGCAACATAAATCCTCGACTCTTCGTTAGGCATTTGCATTGCAAATTAAGCCCTAACCGGTCTTAGGACTTCGAGGTAGTCGTCCGATACGACATAAACCCTCACATCTTCGAAGTTATTTGTATGATTTTATCATACGAATATAAGTCCTAATTAATTAAAATTGGCGAGATCAAAATATTAAATAAACATTAGGGCTTTCCTAAGTTCAAGCCAAACAGTAGGATAGTCGGGAAATTACCGAAGTTCGCTTCGATTCCGTGATTTCTCCTACCTTTCCTCCTTTGACTTCCCAAGATAAAATGTTCTAAATTTGATCCATTCCCTATTGAAATTCCAAAATTCAATCCCTTGAAAACTTAAACTTTGAAATTCTTGAGAGCAGAACTACTGATTATTATCGAGAGTTTTCTTAGGTGATTCCGTCACTTAAGATGTAATTAACTATAGGGGCTTGCCCTTATAGGGAATTTTAAGAACTCGAGTAATATAAACCCTGTTTAATGTTTTCATATTAAACGAGGAATTTGTCGGCTTATAAAATTGGTTCGCGGACCAAACGGATGTCATAAATCTCTTAGTTTATTTAATCGAGCACCATCATCGAGCGATGTGTCTATTCTTCGGGATAGATACACGGTTTGTGGTGTGGTGCTCGTTTATATAAACTATTCGGGATGTGAGATCGGTTTGATTTCATATCTTAAAATTTTCAAATTTAAAATTATTTTCAAAATCAAATACTACTTTCTAAATTATATATATATTTAAATTAAATTTAAAATTCGCCGACAACTTCTGTAGGCGACCCCTTTTAAAAAATACAACACTCAACCTAAAAATATGCCGACAGTGCCAGAATACAGATTTCTGAATTTTGCCTCTTTTCGCTTCAAATTTATTCCTTTTCGCTTCTCTTTGCTCCAGATGCCTAAAATCAACATACATGCAACAAAACATGAATATTCATTCCTTTAGAGTGCAATATCACCTAAAATGAGTACAAAATATATATGAAAAATTCAACATATTTTTGGTGCATCAAAATTCCCAAACATAGCTATTACTTGTCCTCAAGTAATCCTTCTACTACATAAAATATGACTCATATGAGTGAACTTTCTTAAAGAATACCATGATTTTTGATTTAGATGAATATAATAGCAAGACTTTTAGAAAGATTTTCAGTAACTTAGGTCAAAACTATAGGCGTAAGAACATTTAGTCATCAACTCTAAGAGTTCTAGTCTCCTATTCATTTCAAGAATAACCATAATTTGTCACATTAAGGGTGCTTTGAAGGATCATATAAAAAAGAACCTCATGAGAACTCTATTAGTAAGGATGATAATACTTAAATATAAATTCAGAAATGAAATTAAGCTCTTTCTTTAAGTTGATTCAAGTGAAGCAAATTTTTGATTAGGCATTACCTCAAGCTTCTCCTCACATATATTTTCTTTTTCTTTTCTATATATGGATTGCTTTTTAATTCTTTTTTTCTTCTTTTTTTCTCTTTTTTTTTAAGTAAGGATTACTATATTTGGATAGCCTTTAATAATTTTGAACTTCACTCTCCTCCCCCTAAAGTTGAAACTTGTAGCATCTCTTTACTTTATAGATATATATTAGCTTTTAAATGATTCATCATAGAGTCTCAATCTTTTCTTCTCACATAAAATTCTAAGACTCCTAATATTTTAAAAAGACAGTTTTCTTTACTTTAATAGTCAACTATAATCCAATCCTCTTATATAAAATATCTTAGCCCATAAAGTTAACCTTCATTACTAAAAACTTTCATTTACATCTCATTATGATATTTAAATAAAACCAAGAACTTAGTTATCTAATGTTATGCTCCACTACCTGAAGTCATGTTAAAGTTATTTTGAAAATGTATTTTAATTGAGAACAAATAACAATTAATATTTCCTCCCTTAAACTTAAGTTTTTCAGTATATATCAAATCAGTAAACAAGAGAGAAAAAAAACAAAATTAACCTTTTTGTATCGGGCTTTTGTTACTTCTGAAGCTATGCAGGTATTGATCACTAGAAAATATATTAAGAATTTCATACCAATTTTATATGAAATTGCACTTTAAAGAAAGATATTTTCTTTGTTTTATTGCAGGAATAAAGATTTATAAGTACTGAAGGCAAAAAGCACAAAAGAAGCAAATTTGGAGCAAAAAGGACTCGATTTGATGAAAATTGAGCTGTCCACCGACGACGAGATTTAGGCCGTCGACGGTGAATTTTTCTCGAAAGATTTTTAATATATTATAAGGAGCCCGCTGACGGCGAGATCGATCCCGCCGACGAGCGAGATCGGCATGGTTAGCCCATCTTCTGAAGCCCGCCGACGGCGAGACCGATGCCGCCGACGGCGAGATAGTTGAATTGAGCCGAGATACATTGAACACTGGACGCTTTTTGAAGAGGTGCTTAAGCGACCTTTGGAGATTTGACCCTTCTATAAATAGAGCCGAATTTTAGTCGGTTAGTGTGTCATTCGAGAGTCGAGTTTTAGTCATTTGTGTGGAAGTTAAGTGTAATTTAAGAGTCTTTTGAGTGAGTAGATTAAGTTTTTATCATTTTGGTGTCTTTGTCTTGGAAGGAAGAGTCGAAAGGAACTTCGAGAGTACGCAGGGAGAAGAATTGAGATAAGTATATTTGTTATTTGTTTGTTAACTTTAATGAAATCCATGCTTTGTGTTATTTTTCCCATGCATTACGAGTAGTTTCCTTAGTCTTTCTCCTTGTTCTTGAGATTAGTGAAATGACAAATTTAAATAGTTGTGCACGAAATATGAAAATAGAAATTGTCTTAATCTTTTTACTTAAATCGTAATTTACTTTCAATCTGACGATTGATTTGTTAACATATGTTGAATTATCAACTATAGTAAAGATTACATCCAAGATTCGGGGAAATCGAAAGCCTTGGAAGGAGGGTGCAAATAAATAGGGAAATATTAACTAGCGGGCGTAGAATTGAACATTTTAGTGTGACGGACTAAAATATTCGATTCGGTCTTATTGTTTGAGAGGTGAAGTGTAGATGTTAGCCCTCGGGCGAGGGGAACGTGGGAGCTACGAAGTGGCGGTCGGTATCCTCCCGGCCTAGCCGCAGATTCGGTAATCGAACATAAGACTAGTCGATATTCTTTGCACTGGACGAAAGGGTAAAGAATAGGTATGCTCTATTTGGCACAGTATAATTAAAAACTAATTTAAATTTTCATTCACTTAATACTCTAAAACAAGGAGAAAGATACTTTTATGAAATCTTATATTAACCTTTTAAGCATTAGTTTATTTTAGTCTAAGTGTTCTAGATTTTCGTATACTAGATTAATAAGTAAATTTACTTTAAGTTGTTCTTTGGAATTTGCTAACTTCCCTGTGGGATCGATATACTAGGACTCCATTAGAGCCATATATTACTTGATAACGATACGTATACTTGCGTAGTATCCATGATATAAACCATAAAATCCATAACATAATCATAAGAATATATTTAGTGCGGATCAAGTTTTTGGTGCCGTTGCTAACTTTTATAATAGTAAGTATAAATATCGAAAAGTGGATCAAGTTTTTGGCGCCGTTGCCGGGGAAGTTAATAGTAAGTAATTATTAAGGTAATTAATAGAATTATTAAAATAATTATTAGAGTAACGGACTATTTTAAATATTACTTAAAAATTGTATGCGTAAATTTGGAAACGAAAATTTAATACCTTACGATTCAGAATTAGAACGCACAATTAAAAGAATTAGAAAAAAAAGAGAGAAATTAAAAATTTAACAAAAATGACAAATAATCCGGAAATTGAAAATATAAACCAACAAAGACCATTAAGAGATTATACCGACCCTACATTAGATGAAATTCACCTAACTATTCAAAACCACGATGTAGTTGCTAACTCATTCGAACTTAAACACTGCGATTATCCAAATGGTACGGAATAATCAATTTAGTGGTTCACCTAACGAAGATCCTAATTTACATCTTGCTAGTTTTTTGGAACTATGTCTTTACTTTTAAATATGAAGGAGTATCTAATGATCTTATTAGACTTAGGCTTTTTCCTTTTTCTTTAAGGGATAAGGCTAAGATGTGGTTAAATTCATTAGCACTTGGATGCTATTAAAACTTGGGGAGAATTATCACAAAAATTTCTATCCAAATATTTTCCTCCCTCGAAAACTTGCAAAACTTAGAAATGATATAACATCTTTTAGCCGAGTTTGATGGAAAATCCATATATGAAGCTTGGGAGAGATTTAAAGAACTTCTTAGGAAATGCCCGCATCATGCATTACCAGATTGGTTAATTATACAAACTTTTTACAATGGATTAGTAGGATCTCTTAGATCAATCATTGATGCTTCTTCGTTGGAGGTTCATTAATGTCAAAACCATTTGATGAAGCATATGCTTTAATCGAAGAAATGGCTACTAATAATTTTTAATGGCTTGCTTGAAAGAGTAAATACTAAAAAGATAGCTAGTGTTCATGAAAATGATGCGATATCTATCTTAGCTTCTCAAATTGCTTGCTATATCGAAGAAATTAGATCATTTTGGAATGAATTACTCTCCTAATATATTAGAAGAAAACTCATACGGACAAATTATAGATTCTCGATCTCCTTATGAAACTATAAATGCTATTAATAATAGACCCGATAATCCTTATGCAAATTATTATAATCCTGGTTGGAAGAATCATCCAAATTTTAATTGGAATAACAATACGACTAATCAACAATGGATGAACAACTCGATAGGAAATCCACCTAATCAAGGAAATTCAAATTATAAACCTTCTTATCCACTGGATTTAATAACACTCGATTTAAAGATAAGAAGTTATCTATAGAAGAATTAATATTAAGTATGGGTCGGCACTTGCAAAATCAAGGAAATCAATTACAAATTCAGGAAATCAATTACAAAATCAAGGAACAACAATTAAAAATATTGAAACTCAACTCGGACATATTGCTACTGCGCTTAACAATAGAATTCCTGGAACTTTTCCTAGTAATGTGGAAATAAATCCTAAAGACCAAGGAAAAGAACAAATTAAAGCGATACAATTAAGAAGTGGAAAAGAGTTAGAAACTAAAATTCAGAAAGAAACAGAAAGTAAAAATGAGGAAGTGGAAATTGAGAAAGAAAAGGATCAACAAGATAAAAACTTAGAATATCCATTAATCCATATGAAAATATCTATAGAAAAACCACCACCACCATTTCCTCAGCGACTAAAGCAACATAAAAAAGATAAGCAATTTGCTAAATTCCTTGAAATTTTAAAAAAATTAACGGTAAATATTCCTTTTGTAGAAGCATTAGAACAAATGCCTAATTATGTAAAATTTATGAAAGATATTTTAAATAAAAAAAGAAAATTTACGAGATAATGAAAGCATTGCACTTAGTGAAGAGTGTAGTGCGATTATTCGGAAAAAGCTTCTGAAAAATTAAAAGATCTGGTAGTTTCACTATACCTGCTAGTTATTGGAGAAAAATTTTATGGAAAAGCTTTGTGTGACTTAGGAGCGAGCATAAATCTAATGCCTCTATCAATTTTTAAAAGATTAGAATTAGGAGAAATTTCACCTACTTCGATAACTCTTCGATTAGGTGATCGTTACGTGACTTATCCTAAGGGAGTTATTGAAGATGTGTTAGTAAAAGTGGATAAATTTATCTTCTCGGTAGATTTTATTGTTCTAGATATGGAAGAAGATAAAGAAATTCTCATAATATTAGGAAGACCCTTTTTAGCCATTTGGAAAAGCTATGATTGATGTTCAGAAAGGAGAATTGACAATGAGAGTAAACGATCAAAAAGTAACTTTTAACATAGCAAAATCAATGAAATATCCTGCTTTAGAAAAAGATGATGAATGTTTTCGAATGGAAATACTTGAACATTTGCAAAATGAACATTTTAAAGAATATTATGAAGAAAAATTAGAAAAAGAAAATATAGAATTAATTGAAGAAGCAAATAATGAAAAAGCTTGGATTATATACGAGAAAAATTCGAAATGTTGGATAATACGAAAACATTGAAAAGAATATAGTTACGTCGATAATTAGACCTCCTGAACTTGAATTAAAAATTTTACCTAATCATTTAAAATATGCTTATTTAGGTAACCATTCAACCACTACCGAGTTATTATATCGAATTTGAATTGAATGAATCACAAGAACAAAAGCTATTAGACACATTAAAAAAATATAAAAAAACTTTTGGTTGGACTTTAGCGGATATTAAAGGAATTAGTCCTTGATACTGTATGCACGAAATTATTTTAGATAATGAACATAAGCCAGAGTAGATCCTCAAAGAAGATTAAACCCGATAATGAAAGAAGTAGTCGAAAAGAAATATTAAAATGGCTAGATAATGGTATTATATATCTTATTTCGGACGGTGCTTGGGTAAGCCCAATTCATTGTGTTCTAAGAAAGGAGGAGTGACCGTTAAAGCTAATGAAAATAATGATTTAATACATATAAGACAAGATTCTTGGATGGCGTATATGTATTGACTATAGAAAATTAAATGCGGCCACTAGGAAAGATCACTTCCATTACCATTTCTAGACCAAATGTTGGATAGATTAGCTGGGACATAAATATTTTTGTTTTTTAGATGGATATACCGGTTATCATCGGATACATATTGCTCACGAGGATCGAGAAAACTACATTTACTAGTCCGTATGGAACATTTGCTTTTCGAAGAATGCCTTTTGGATTATGTAATGCACTACAACATTCCGAGAGATGTATGATGTCTATATTTAGTAAATTAATTGATGATGGAATAGAAGTATTTATGGATGATTTCTCTGTATTTGGAACGTCATTTGACGCATGCTTGAATCATCTTGAAAAAGTATTAGAAGTATGCGAGAAAACTAACTTAGTTCTAAATTGGGAGAAATGTCAATTTATGGTTGCGGGAGGAATTGTATTAGGGCATAAAATTTCGGAAAATGGTATGGAAGTAGACCTGCAAAAATTCAAGTTATAGCTAAATTACCACCTCCAACTACGGTAAAAGGGGTAAGAAGTTTTCTTGGACATGCTGGATTCTACAGACGCTATATAAAAGATTTTTCAAAAATTACTAAACCTTTATGCCAACTTTTAGAAAAGGATAAGAAATTTGAATTTACAACTGAATGCCTAAACGCTTTTGAATTATTAAAAGATAAATTAATCACAGCACCAATAATAGTTTCACCTGATTGGGAGAAACCATTTGAACTTATGTGTGATGCTTAGTGATTATCTTATAGGAGCGATACTTGGGCAAAGATATGATAAAATTTTCAAAGTTATATACTTATGCTTAGTAAAACTCTTAATCATGCTTGAAATGAATTATACGATTCTTGAAAAAGAGCTATTAGCAATTGCTTCTGCTTTTGATAAATTTAGGCCTTATCTAATTGGAACTAAATGTATTGTGCATACTGATCACACTGTTATTAAATATTTAATGCAAAAGAAAGATTCTAACCAAGATTAAATAGATGGATATTACTAATGCAAGAATTTGATTTTGAAATCATTAACAAAAAGAACTGATAATCAAATTGCGAGATCATTTATCGAAGACTTGAATATAATGAATTATACGACACGATAATGAAATTATTGATGGTTTTACGATGAACAATTATATAATATAAATGAGTGGAAAATACCATGGTATGCTTGACATAGTAAATTATATTGTAAGTGATATTTTACCACCTATGTTAACTTTGCAACAACAGAAAAAATTCATTCATGATGCTAAAACATACTTTTGGGATGAACCATATTTATATAAGCAATGTAAGGATCTTATAATTAGAAGATGCGTGCCTTATGAAGAAACAGAACAAATCATTCAGAAATGTCATGATTCTGATTTTGGAGGACATTTTGGAACGAGATAAAGCTGCTTATAAAATTTTACAATGCTGGATTCTATTGGCTACTCTTTTTAGAGATGTTTATAGATATATCAAAACTTGCGATAGATGCCGACGAGTAGGTAATATATCTAGAAGAAATGAAATGCCTCTAAATTTTATATTAGAAGTTGAGATTTTTGATGTTTGGGGATTAGATTTTATGGGACCATTTGTTCCTTCATTTGGAAACTCATATATATTAGTTGTTGTTGATTATGTTTCTAAATGGATTGAAGCACAAGCTTTACCTCGGTGTGATGCTTAAGAGTGTTTCGAAGTTTCTAATGAAAAATATTTTTACTAGATTTGGAATGCGAGAGTGATTATCATCGACGGAGGATCTCATTTTAGAAATCAATATATTCACAAACTAGTAGAAAAATTTAACATTATTCATAAGATATCAATTGCTTATCATCCACGAACCAGTGGATTAGTTGAAGTTTCTAATCGAGAAATTAAACGTATTTTAGAAAAGGCTTGTAAACCACTAATAGATTAGATTGGTCTACAAGACTAGATTACGCATTATGGGCATACAGGATTGCTTATAAAACCCGATTGGAATGACTCCTTACGAGACTTATTTATGGAAAAACTTGCCACTTACCGGTTGAATTAGAACATAAAGCTTATTGGGCGATTAAAGAATTTAATTACAATACGAAAGAAAGCTTGGTGAGAAAAGATTATTGCAATTGAATGAACTAGATGAATTAAGAAATGAATCTTATAATAATGATAAAATTTATAAAGAAAAAAATGAAATTATGGCATGATCGGAAGATTAACTTTGAAGAATTTTGAACCGGGACAAGAAGTTACGCTTTATAATACAAGATTGAAATTATTTCTTGGGAAATTGAAACTCGATGGTTAGGACCTTTCACTATAACTCAAATATTTTCATATGGAACTATAGAAATTGAAGATCCAAAAACTGGGCGTAGATTTAAAGTAAACGGACACAGATTAAAACCTTATTTTGAAGGAGAAGACGAAATTTTAAAGAGGTTTTAATGCTCAGTCAACACGATTACTAACTAAATTAAGTCGGGCTGACGACGTTAAACCAAGCGCTTTATGGGAGGCAACCCATAGTAATTATTAATTAGGATCTGTTTACTAATATTATTTAAAATTAAAATATAGAATGAATTCTACTCATTTTACTTTTTAGAATCATCACAAATTTGAATCTATACGAAGAAATCGGAAAATATTCAGACCGGAGCGAAAAATTGGGCAATTTACCTAATCTCGCCGACGGCGAGATCGATCCCGCCGATAGCGAGATCGGCGCGCTCAATTTCAGTTTAAATTAATTAACTATCCTGCCGACGGCGAGATCGTTACCGCTGACGGCGAGATAGTTCAAAAGTGGTTTTTGTGAGTTATTTTGCGGTTTTGGATGGTTCTAAGGCCATTTCTCTTTAAAAAAACGTTTAGAACTTCATTTTTACATTATCTTCATCCTTAGAAATGACTAGAGTCCCTCCAAAACAATCTATTATGGCCACCAATCCACTAGAAACCACGAAATCTGGAGTTTTTAACAGAAGAAAATTCGTCGGTTACGAGGCTCGGCGAATATTCAACAAGGTTTTGATGAAAAAGCGGCGATTAAGGAGAGAGGATTCATAAACAGAGGAGTGGAGAATTCTACAACAACAATTGAAGAAATGATTGTCCGGCGACGTTGGGAGGTATTCTTCTATACAACATCTGCTGTAGTCATTCCTGTAGTCAAGAATTCTACTCTAATCTGCATGCGATCCATAATGGAAGTGTTTACGTAAGAGGCAGATGGGTAACTTTCACTCCTTCTCGGATAAATGAATTATACTCGATTGAAAATACCCCTGTTTGCCACTATTCAAATTTTGTTCCTACAAGATACAACATGAATGAGATCTACAGATATCTATCGACGAACTGACGATTGGGAATTACGAGAAGACGGGTACGTTAGTTTTTACGCGTCACTTCTTAACCACGTCTCAAAGCATTGGCATTTCTTTATTTCATCGAAAGTTATTACCCACTATGAGGGTAAACAAGGTTTCGAAGGAATGCGCGATTTTAAATTACTTGTATTCGATACTGGATTGCTTATTGATGTTGGATCTATTATTGTGAAGTACTGCACTAGGATTAATTGTGCATGGGTCGATTCATGGACTTGGACACCCATCAACTATATTTGCTTTATGTAGTCGGTACCAAGTTTCCTACGAAGCTTGGGAAAAAGTCTTATTGCCTTGGAAACCATTAGATCAGACGGATATGTTTCCTACATTGGATAATAATGATGATACAGTAATTATTTCTGATCAAGCATCCCAAAACAATCCTTTAGTTAAACCCCTGACTGATAGAACAAACCTCATTTTAAGGAAACTTAAAGGATTGGAGAAGGAACTACAGAATGTGATGAATTCTATTGATAATATCTCTGATTTATTCGATCACATCGATTGGAGAATGAAGGAGCACTTTGACCATACAGGACATCTGGAGGCAAGTTTTATACAACTATTGAGACAGAAAGGGTGGATTGAAGAAGATTCTACTGCAGAATTCCCTTTCAGGCCTTTCTATAATTTATTTGTGCACCTGCGTTCTATTGGAAACATCAGAGAAGAGAACAGTTCAGATTCAGATGAGTAGCAGAGATTTCTATTCATATTATATGTATGTGTGTTGATTTGAATTTAGTTTTTGATTTAGTTTGAACTTTACATAGATAATCTCAGTTTAGATGAGATTGTATGTTGTTTGTTTAGTCTCAGCATTTAGAGTATTGTGGTGTGGATTGCAATGTTGAGTTAGATGTGTTTGGGTTAATTTGATAAGTCGATTGCTAGTTATGTAGTGTTTGAAGTTTGTAAGTTCATGGATTTCATTTATAAAGTTATAATGTTTGTGTTGTGTGAATTTATGTGTTAGTATAATATCTAATCTTAATAAAATATATATTAATAAATATATCGAATTTAGTGACGGAACAATGAACAAGGCTTAATCTAGATTAAAAACATTGTAAGAATTAAAAATATTAAAAATTTTTGGAAACCCCGCCGACGGCGAGGAAAAGTCCGCTGACGGCGAGGAAAATCCGCTGACAGCGAGAAAATCCCGCTGACGGCGAGATTTTCCCGAAACTTTGGCCTTGGTAAATTAATTAGCTCGCCGACGGTGAGAAATTTCTTGCCGACAGTGAGATCGCAAATTGTCCTTTATTTGACCGGTCAACCGACACTATTCATCGTCTCCCTCCTCAAAACTTAAAAAAACCGACCTAGGGCTTGTGGAATCTTGGATTTGAAGCGATTTCAACACATTTTGACGCTGGATTTTATCTTCCCTTGGTAAGAGCTTCACTCTATGTAAAAATTTTTGATTTTCACCATGAATTTCTTCTACATTGAGGATTTTGGAAAAATTTTGAAATGTGAAGAAAAGAATTAGAAGAAGTTCATGAAACTTGATTTAGATTGATTTTAGTAAGCTATTGGAAGCCATCTTAGTAATATTTGGAAGTTTAGTTAAGATTTTTGCAAATTTCACGGATCGAAAATGGCTCCACGACAAAAGAGAAGAGTGGATTACGATGAAACTCGTTTTGTGAATGCGAAGGCACAATCGAGATATTTTCACAATATTCGAGCAGAACATGCATTCAGGATCGAGTTTTCAAAAGTCCTGGAGGTGAAGTGGAGCGAATAATTAAAGAAAGAGGATGGGAAAATTTTTGTTTCATAACCAACAGAGTCGCTGTGGAAGTAGTGAAAGAATTTTATGCAAATCGACTCGAGTTGAAGATGCACGGTTAAGGTTAGAGGATTTTTGTGGAATTCGGTGCTGCAAGAATAAATGCTTATTACGAGGTAAGAGACACCTACACCGGTGAGTATGATACATTCGGAACTATGGAAGGACCACTTGGAAGAGGTGATAGACTTTCTCAGCTGACGGGAAAGGAGTTTGGAAAATGAAGCGGCGAGAACGGGTAAACTTCCCTCTTTATATGTTGAATGCATCATCTAAAGCTTGGCACTATTTTATTTGTTCTACATTGTTACCTACTTACCACCATAGTGAGGTAACAAGAGATAGAGCAGTTCTGAATTTCTGTATTCAGAACCAAAAAAGTATTAATGTGGGAAGTATAATTTATAAGAATATATTAGCCGCCTCGAAAGTGAAAGTGGAGGAGGACTAGGACATCACTGGTCTTATCTATGCACTACTGCGATTATACGGGGTAGAGGCGAGAGATGATGAGGAATGGGTGGAGCCTATGAAACCCATTACTGCGGCTAATATTAAGAAATATGAATCCCACGAGGGATGGAGATGCGGAACGAGGAGTTACGTGCCTTCTTCGAGTAGAGATATTCCCTCTACTAGTTATGACCCTCCTCCCTATAGTACTCCTACCCTTCATGATTTGATGAATGAGATGACTCTTCGGTGGAAGAGCTTTGAGAAAATAGAGGAAAAAGCTGGAGCATATTGATCAGAGAATCGGAGGCTTAGAAAGAATACATGATTATGACAGTGAGTATCTTCAGAGGCATTCAGAGTATGAGATAGCATATTATGAGGCAGAGAGTCGTTACAGGAGAGGAGAGTTCGATGTAGTATTTCTTGAGTTCCCGCGATATACTCTTTATCAGCCTAAAACACCCACTGATCAAAGAAATGATGATATAGCTTGGGACTTTGATGCATAAGATTAGATGTTATGTTTTGTGTTTATTTATTTAGTTATAGATTCTGATGTTGTTATTGTTTGTTTGTTGTTTTACATTTTAGTATTGATATTTTAGTTCATGAACTTTGATTGTTATGTTGTGTAAGACATTTTAATATTGTTGTATAAGTTAAATTTGTGTGGCATTTTAAATTTTAAAAAATTTCAATTCATGATTGTAATCTCGAAACTAAATTATTGAAATGTATGTGGATGTTGTGTTAATGTTGTAGTATATATTGTGTTAGTAGTTGTACTTATTTTAAAACTTCTTTACTCGACACTTTCTTTAATATTATGTGTGTAGAAAAATACTAACGGTACGGAGTTAATTAAGTAATGGAAAAAGCTACGAGAACTTCAAAAGAAAAAATACCTAAAGCTCGAAGGTATGATTTAAGTATTACGAGTTTATTTGCTTTTCACCCTATGTAGATAGATAGAAAAATTTAAGTTTGGGGGAGAGAAAAATATACAAATTTAATTATTAAATTGTTCTCGATTTACATTTTCAAAATTATTATAAAATGATTTTCTATAGTAATTTTAATTCGGTAAACTAGAATTAATTTATTTAATTATTATAGAAAGTTAAGAGAAATACTTTTAATGATTAAAATAATTTTATAGATTAAGAAATTTAGTTTAAAAGGATAAGAATATAGTTAACTATATTAAAGTAAGGAAAACTATATTTTCAAATATGAAATTCTTAGGTATTTAGTTGAGAAAGAAAAGATTGGAACTCGATAAAGTAAAAACTTTGAAATACATATTAAGATAAGTAAATGTTTCAAGTTTCAAATTTAGGAAAGAGGAAAATGAAGTTCAAAATTATTAACAAGTTTAACCAAAAATAGTGATCCTCACTTAAAAAGAAAAGAAAAAGAAGGATTGAAAATCAATCCAGGAAAAGAAAAGAATATATAGATAAATAAATATATATATATAATATGTAGAGAGAGAAGAACATTGAGGAGATGCCTTATCAAAAATTGGCTTCATTTGAATCAACATAAAGGATGAACTTCGATTACATTTCTGAACTTATATATATATGGATTAGTCTTTTACTAAGTAGTGTTTTCATAAAATTCAATCATCTAAATATCTAAAGTAATTTAGTATTGAAAAGTATAGTTATTCTTGAAATAAATAGAAAGCTAGAAATCTTAAACTTGAAAACTAAATAGCCTTATATCTATAAAATTAATTTAATTATTTTAAAAATATTTCTATTAAACTTTACTATCATAATTATTTAAATCTAATTCATAGTATTTCTGAATTAAAACTTTACTACGAATAATCATTTACTTTTATATAGTACCAAAATTACTTGAGGACAAGTAATAGTTAAGTTTGGGGGAATTTGATCACTAGAAAATATATTAAGAATTTCATACCAATTTTATATGAAATTGTACTTTAAAGAAATGTATTTTCTTTGTTTTATTGCGAGAATGAAGATTTATAAGTACGAAGGCAAAAAGCACAAAAGAAGCAAATTTGGAGCAAAAGGACTCGATTTGATGAAAATTGAAGCTGTCACTGCCAGACGGTGAATTTTTCCGAAAGATTTTTAATATATTATAAGGAGCCGCTGACGGTGAGATCGATCCCGCCGACAATGAGATCGGCGTGGTTAGCCCATCTTCAGAAGCCGCCGACGACGAGACCGATACCGCCGACAACGAGATAGTTAAATTGAGCCAGATACATTGAATCTAGACGTTTTTTGAAGATGTGCTTAAGCAACCTTTGGAGATTTGACCCTTTCATAAATAGAGCCGAATTTTAGTCAGTTAGTGTGTCATTCTAGAGTCAGTTTTAGTCATTTGTGTGGAAGTTAAGTGTAATTTAAGAGTCTTTTGAGTGAGTAGATTAAGTTTTTATCATTTTGGTGTCTTTGTCTTGGAAGGAAGAGTCGAAGGAAGCTTCAAGAGTACGCTTAGAGAGAAGAATTGAGATAAGTATATTTGTTACTTGTTTGTTAACTTTAATGAAATCCATGCTTTGTGTTATTTTTCTCATGCATTCTGAGTAGTTTCCTTAGTCTTTCTCCTTATTCTTGAGATTAGTGAATAACAAATTTAAATAGTTGTGCCTGAAATATGAGAATAGAAATTGTGCTAATCTTTTTACTTAATTCGTAATTTACTTTCAATTTGACCAATTGATTTGTTAACATATGTTGAATTATCAACTATAGTAAAGATTACATCCAAGATTCAGGGAAATCAAAAGCCTTGGAAGGAGGGTGCAAATAAATAGGGAAATATTAACTAGCGGGCGTAGAATTGAACATTTTAGTGTGACGAATTAAAATATTCAATTCGGTCTTATTGTTTGAGAGTTGAAGTGTAGATGTTAGCCTCGGGCGAGGGAACGTGGGAGCTACGAAGTGGTAGTCGGTATTCTCCTAACTTAGCCGTGATTCGATAATCAAACATAAGACTAGTCGATATTCTTCGCACTGGACGAAAGGGTAAAGAATAGGTATGCTCCTATTTGGCACAATATAATTAAAAACTAATTTAAATTTTCATTCACTTAATACTCTAAAAACAAGGAGAAAGATACTTTTCTGAAATCTTATATTAACCTTTTAAGCATTAGTTTATTTTATTCTAAGTGTTCTAAATTTTCATATAGTAGATTAATAAGTAAATTTACTTTAAGTTGTTCTTTGAAATTTGCTAACTTCTCTGTGGGATCGATATCTAGGACTCCATTAGAGCCCTATATTACTTGATAACGATACATATACTTGCTTAGTATCCACAATATAAACCTTAAAATCCATAACATAATCATAAGAATATATTTAGTGTGGATCAAGTTTTTAGTGCCGTTGCTAACTTTTATAATAGTAAGTATAAATATTGAAAAGTAGATCAGGTATTAATAAAAAATTTGAACTAGCAGGCATAAAACAGTTAGAAGTTTTGTTACACATAATATATTAAAGATTTGTAGGGTGATGAAAATTTAAACTTTAAACATTCAATAAAAAACATACAACCATTACAATTTCAATTCAACTAATAAGCAAATAAACACAAGTTTCATCACAAGTTTACTAACATATCAAAGTACAATCACCTTACACATCAATCACATCAAAGCAAATACAAACACACAAGTTTACACATCAATAATAAACTGAAAGAACACTACTCTACCAGTCTTCCTCTCCTTCTTCTTCTTCTTCTTCTTCTACTTCAGGTTGGTATGGAATATAGCGGGGGAAAGTAGGAAATATCACACCAGATTCGCCCCTCATGAATCTCATCTGAGCATCATTGTAAGCTATATTATACTCAGCTCTTCTCTTCTGATAATCATCATTAATATTATTTATTGTTTCTAATCCACAAATTCCATTATGGAGCCTCATAATATCAGCATGTTGTATCATTAACTGCTCCATAACATTAGAATGAGTAAGAGTTCTGGAGTTAGAATGTATGCTAGTAGAAGGGACATCACTACTCTTTCTTTTAGCTCTCCATCATACGTGAGATTCATAAGTACGAATGTTAGCCTTACTGATAGGCTTTAAAGGATGGACCAACTCTTCACTACTATCAACCTCAGCTCCTGATGTACACATAATGTGTAAATTAGGGTAGGATGACATAATCCTACAGTGTTTTCTCCTTTAACCATAGCCTGGATACTCTTATAAACAATTGCACCTATATTAATCATTTTCATATTTTGAATACAATAATTCAAAATAACTCTATCTCTAATAACTTTGCTATGATAATATATATGTAGTAATCTTGCAGAAATAAAATAGTGCCAAACATTAGATGCAACGTTTAACATAGAAGCATGTAATTCACAAGGCTCTATAAGCAAGCGCCTTGGCTCTTAAGGAGTGGTGTCTAGGCTCCAAGAACAACCCAGGTCGCGATTTTTCACGACTTTGATGTCGTTTTGATGCCATTTCGACACCGTAAGCCACTGGGATCATGAAAGGACCCTTTTTCCCTCATCTAGAAGGGCCCAATGCTTCTTTTTGAGGGTATTTTGGCCATTTTCATTGGGTAGAGGGGTTTAACCTAACCCTTTCGCTCTCATTTCGTGCCCCCGTTCAAGCTACAAGGAGCTGGTGTCCGGCTCCGCCTCTCTCCTCTTCTCTTTCTCCTTATTCTTCATCGGTAGGTGGCCGGAGAGGGCTTTTAGTGAGGTTTTGAAGAGGCCTTTGTGGAAAGCCTTGTAGAGCATTTGGAGAGGCTTGGAGAGAAATCAAGGAAGATGGGTTCTCTTCCCCTCCATCTTCTTTTTCTTCCTCCTCTTTCCCTTCTTCTTCCCCCTCATCTTCTTCATCTCATTCCATATTTTGTGATGGTATGAGAGGGTTTTCTTGATAAGAAGCTTGAGAAAAAGGTGCCACTCTCCTATGCTAGAGGAGAGCTTCATCTTTGCTTGAGCATGGTCATTGGAAGATCGACGGAGCACCGCTGGAGCTCCACCAGAGCACCTCCAAATCATGGGGCTCTCTCCTACCAATAGGAGAGCTTAATCCTACGTGAAGAAATGCCTCTGCAACCGCCACGATGGTGAGATTTCCCATTCCCTTAGCTGGCCCTAATTAGTCTAGTCTAGGAGCGTGGGTTCGATCTCCCATGTGGGGTGGATGTGCTGGATGACATTTGTCGACACTGCTGTGCCGCCTATGTGATGGATCATTGATTTTTCCCTAGAGGGATCTGTAGGATATGAATCCCATGCGTTGGTCAAGTCCTATACGAAGCCGAGCCATTCCCTTTTGCTATTCTTAGGCCTTAACCTTGCTGGGTCAGAATCCCAATTTCCCATAGCTTTAGCGCTCCAAACTTTTCTTGGAGAAGTTGGTTGAGTTCAATTTTAGAGGATGGAAAAAACTTTATAGCTAGTCCATACTATAAGATCATGGGCATTCATAAAGTAGAAAATGGTTTGTAGCTAGTCCACCCTACGAACGGTAGAGAGTTTTCCTTATGAGAAATCGAAGGGGGAAACCCTCCACATTGCCATACCAAAGTTGGAGGCAGTGATGCCACAAATCCAAATGTTGAACCCTAAGTGTCTATGTGAGATCGTTAGGACGAGTTCGACGTGTGGCTGAATGTGTTGGGTTTCATCGCATGTGCATGGTCCATCTTGTTGCATATTTTTGCATGTGGTCATTTTTTGCATATCATAGGTGTGGGTGTGTGAGCATTTTGGGTTGATCGGCTGTCTTAGGCCAATCCTCGATCCTCTGTTGGGTTTGATTGGCCATCCTAGGATGATCACACTATCTTTTAGATTTGATCGATCGTTACGTATCGATCACCCGTCTTGGGTTCAATCGGTCATCCAGGGCAGATCACCCATCTTTCTGGGTCTAATTGATTACCCTGAATCGATCCACACGCTTCTTCAGTTTAATCAGCCACCACAGCCTGGTCGATCGATCACTTGCATGTTTGTATGTTGTTACATCATATTACATGTTTGTCTACTTGCATGTTGCATCATATCCTGTTTGTGATTGCTTGCATGATCATTATCATTTGCATGAGCTGCACATCTCTTTTGTTCGCTCCGCTGCCACCACAACATGTCCACCTTCAGGTCACTGCCATGGCATGCCCATCCTTTTGGTCAATGCCTTCTCGGCATACTCTTTTGTTCGGGTTGCAAGTTCCACAACATGCCCAGCTCTGGGTCACTGCCTCCTTGACATACCCTTTTGTTCGAGCCATTATTGCTATGGCATGCCCACTCTGGGTCACTTCCTCCTCAACATACTTTTTTATTTAGGTCTCTGTCACCACAGTATGCCCACATTTGGATCACTGCCTCCTCCACATACCCTTTTGTTCGGGCCCTTACCACCATGACATGCCCACCTCCGGGTCACTGCCTCATCGGTATACCCTTTTGTTTGGGTTGTTGCCACCACTTCCAGGTCACTACCTCCTCGGCATACCCTATTGTTCGAGTCCACAGACGCCACGACATGCCCACTCTGGGTCACTGCCTCCTGGGCATACCCATTTGTTCGGGTCACTGCCGCTATGGCATGCCCACCTTAGGGTCAATGACTCTTTGCCATACACTTTTGTTTGGGTCACTGCCGTTACGACATGCCCACCTCTGGTCTTTGCTTCCTTGTCATACCCTTTTATTCGGGCCGTAGCCGCCAAGTCATGCCCCCAGGTCACTGCTTCTTTGACATACCCATTTTTTCAGGTCGCTGTCTATTTCCCCATGCCCGCTCTTTCTGAGTCACTAACCCCGTGACATACTCACTCTCACCACTTTGGTGCATTTGCTCTTTACTTTTGCATATCTTGCTTGTTTTCATGTATGCTCAGTTAATGCCTCTTAGGTATGGTGTGAATCCTCTTCATTGGTATTATTTTACTCGATGCAAACTCATTTGTAGTTGGTGTCTGCTAGTCGCATGACGCCCTAGGACCCCGTGCAGACGTAATCCCACTTCATAGGTTGCTTGTTTTACTGGATTACCCCGTTTGTGTGTGTCATGTTGCATTTAACATCCTTACACTCATTTGCATGATGTGTGTTTGCCCTTCTGGGCGCCCACTGTGATTGCTCTGTACTTCAGTTAAGCAATCATAATATGGGCTTCTTGCATGTCTATTTGCTTGCCCATTCTCCTTGATGATAGTCCTACGCATTAGGAGAGTGATTTGTTTGTTGGTCGTGATACTCAAACAAGCTTTGCTAGTGAGGATGCCTCCATGAGCAGCGCGAGTTTCTGTATCACGAGCAACAAAAATGTATGATTGTGATAGAGATCCAAGGGCTCTAAGGTGCGTCACATGCGTCACGAACCCGCATTTCATGGTCCACTATTTTAAAAGTATAAAATGAATATTTTTACTATTTTAGTATTATCCACCTACTTTCCAAACTATATATGGTAGGACATATGTAAGACCCCATCTTTTAAATTGTCACCCCTCTCACATGAAGAGCTTTAATTCGCTTTGATCCTTAGGACGGGGCCGGTTTGGTGACCTCATCAAAGTCATACGGTTGTCGGAGACTTTACCCTATACACTTAGGTTCTAAGTTAGGACACTTTTCGTTAAATGGTGTGTTAGGATAGAATATATAATATTTGGTAGTCTTTTCGATGTTTGGTTATTATTCTTTGCTAGATTGTTTGCCCTACGCAGGCTACTTTCCGACTTTGTGCTTTTGGTGTGACTGCATGCTTGATATGCATGATAGCGTGTTAGGGCATTATTCTGTAGGGAGTTGTGCCTCTATATTCACACACAGGTACCATAAAAGGGGGAGCATGTAATGATTTCTACCAACCCTTTTGCTTGTAGGTGCTATTTAGCTCTCCCACCAGGCATGGCTTGTTATAAATTGCATGTTGTTGGCTTCCTCGTTAACACTTGTTTTATATGTATGTCAATTCTTTTCTCTTTTTCATATGTACTTTTAGAGTCCAGGAGAGTCCTGTAGCAGAAATAAGATACGGGCACGAGTTTCTGAGATGTTTGGTGTAGGAACCACGTGGAGGGGACCATAAAAAGATGTTTGTTCCCCGTATCTTAATTCTGCTTTTTATATTGATGTACGTTAATTATGAATTTTATATTGATGTACAAAATTAAGACTAGGCATGTATATGCGGAGTTTGGCCGCCTTTTTCTTTTTCTTTACTTCGTTGGTATATCCTTGATGGTCCGATGCCGATGAGCTGCCGCCCGTTTGTGATACAATGATTTATTCTCTGCCCTTATGAATTAGACTTACTTTGACATGTTGGGATATTCCCGTCAAGATGATTTTGGTTATTCCGTGGGCTTTGTATGTCGATGAGCTGCTACCAATTTGGGATGTGAGAGACTCACTAACTGCTCAATGACTTAGCAAGAATTTTGAAGCATCTTGGCGCTTCCACACGTGATAACTTGCCTTTGATGACCTATTGCCCCAGGTTCATAATAATATAAGCGAAACCCCATTTATCTATAATATTATTATATCCTTTAAGATGTAATTAACCAGTAGGAATACGTTCCCTTAGGAGTGCTCTTGATCTCAGAATAGGTACATACATATGACTCTCTAGTTATGGGTAGTCTACGTAGATACTTCTTTCAAGGATGGTACTTTCGCCCGATCTTGTTTGGGCGGACATTCTTGAGTTTACCTTGTGAGGACCGCACGTAGAATCTCCTTGTTTTTCTTTTCTCTTGTTGTATGTCCATTCTTATTCTATTCGTCTCTTCGTTGAATCACTAATTTAATTCAAGATGTAGATTTATTCTAATAAGAGAATTATACGACGATCGACAAGCTGACGACTCCTTTTAAAATAAAAAAGAGAAAAAATGAAGCGGAAACCGACCATATTAATGACTTGTTTTCATGGAGTTTTTTTAGTGATGGCTCTATCCACTACTAGCTTCCCATCGAGTTAATCTCATGGGTGTGCCTTTTAGGGATATGGGATGAGACATTGTCTTTCACATGCCCTCAAGGGTTTTTCTAGGAGGACGGTATCCACTACCAACTTCCCTTTGAGACTACTTTATGGGCAAGTCTTCCAATGATATAAGTAGAGACAATGTATACCACTTACTTTCAAGGAATTTTCTAGTGAGTGTTGTGTTTACTATTAACTTCTCGTCGAGATTATCTCATGAGCCTGTCTTTTAAAAGTTTAAGCGTAAACTGTTTTTGTCACTAAAAATATTTGATCTGTCCTAGATTATTTAGTCAAAGCATCCTCTTGATGACCATAACTTATACTAGAAGAGGCTAATTGTAATACACTAAGAATATTAGACTCAACATAGTTTATTTTGCTGGAGGTACTTAGTGAAATTAATCTATTATGAACAAAGTCAAATAAACATCCACCAAGAATGTTAGACCCATCATAACTTATTTTTTCCAAAGGTGCTCAACAATGTTAATTTGTTATGGATAAAGTCAAATGAAGATCCATTAAAAATGTTTTACGTTCTAGGTTATTTTATCGAGGGCTTGATACGTTAACATGGTATGGATAAAGCCAATCGAAATATACCAAGAATGTTAGACCTATCATATGGTATTAGTCGAATTTTTTCTTAACAACGTAGCCTATTTTGGAAAAGATTGAAGAAAACTCACCAAATTTATTTGAAATATCTTAGTTTGTTTAATCGGAGCGCCTGCACACAAATCATAGCCTATTTTGGAAAAGAGAAATTTGAGTCTCCTTGATATCGATTACGCTAGAATGAGGTGTCATAAATATTCTATGTTTCTTCAGTCAAAGGTGTAGGTCGATATGGACTATACATCTTCTTGGAAATATGATTGCAATCATATTCAAGAATAGTGTTAACCAACTTTCTTATCATTATTTTTTGATTTGTTACCCCTCAGTAGAGGTAGTTGATCACACGAGCCTAGTTACTTTGTATAAATTAACCAATGCATCAAACATTGAGGGGTTAGCTCAATGATCAAATTGATAAGGAACTCCAGTATGATGAGATGGTACTAAAAAAATGCTTTATACTTAGACTTCTCTAATCAGTGGTTGATATTGTTGTTATGTAAGATGTTGACATGAGTGTCTTATTGAAGTTGTGATGAAAATTGTCCCTCAACTTAAAATTGTTTCTCATAAACTTGATGGGATGTATAAGACAATCATGCCTAAGATGTTGATGTGAACAAACTTTTCGAAACTATAGTAAATGTTTCCCCACAGATAGAAGAACACTTTAAAAATCACCTTTCTATGATTTTCCCTTCCTTTGGCACAATCCAGAGAGTGAAACTCTTTAAAAATCCTTCGATTTGTAATAAATTGCTTCATAAATCATTTTAAAAGCTCATCAAATATATGAATGGTTTCTTCTGGGAGTGAATAAAACCAAGTAATCACTTAAGTCTTAAGAGCAACAAAAAAAAAAACACTTAACAAAGGAGATCACAAAAAGCTCTTTGTATGATGGTTCCATAATGATCAATATGTTCATACAAATAACATATTTTGACATAATAATCAATGATTAGAAGCTTGAACCCTATTGGATTAGTATAGAAGGATGATCATATGTAATGAAGAAGACTATTTAGAATTATGCCTAGTAGAGAAATGAATTCTATCTCCATAGAGGGAACTTTTCTTGTACTAGACATCGTAACTCATCACGGGATACTTGAGGTCAAGCTAAGTTCTCCACTCATTTGGAGGTTTGTTGCTAGGCCTGACTATATGGGATGGATGTATAGAGCTAGTAGTGTTTAGGATGTAAGTTTCATATGGAGAAGTCTCTTTAGCACTTCTTGAAGATTTGTTATGAATAATGGAGAAGTCTCAAAATAAGATCCTTCAACTTTAATGCAAGGTGCGACAACTAACTATGATGTATACTGACGTGGCACTCTTTCATCAAAATCATTTGATTAAAGGTACACAACCAACATACTCTCTGACTAAGAAACAAAGTAGAGGCTTGGTGTTACAGACTATGATATTGTGCCATAGAATAGTGAGTATTAGAGCATGGAGCTCATATATTGCATTTGTTAGCCATCGAGGAAGGATTGACTTCTCTAGACTAGATTTCGTTTCCCACAAATTGTATCAAACTGTTGTGTGTCGAAAGATTCACGAAAATAGTGTGATAATTTAATATATTATCATTACACAAAAATCCTTCACCCATACAGATAATATAGAAGTAGCAAGAGGAGACACCAAGATTTTTTATGTGGAAAAACCTTAAAATGGGAAAAAACTAAGGGGGCTAGGCTAGTCAAAGTAATCTATCCACTATATAATTGTAAGTAGATGGGTTTGCTCTTCTTATGAATTAGAGAAGATGGAATTACAATGTTAATAACTACATAACCATAACTTAGGTAGAACATATATAGTTAATCATGAAGTCTATAGTCAGTGGTCGTAATAGGAGTAGCTAGCCATAGAGGTTCAGGCAGTGGTTGTAAGAAAGGTAGTTGGTCATAAAATCCATATTTGGAAGCTATAATAGTAGAGCTCATATTCGATGATTTTAATGGTGGCAATTGGCCATTGAGGCCTTAGGCGGTGGTTGCAATAACAGCAATTGGCCATAAAGGCCATAATGGAAAGTTGTAATAACGTTAATTGGACAAAGACACTATAGTTGGTGATTGCAATATCGTCAGTTGGTCACACGTGCCATAATTGAGAGTTTCATTAACATCATTTGGCCATAAAGACTGTAATTAGTGAAGGTAATAACATCGCTTTGGCCACATAGGTCGTTGATGGAAGCTTTAATAATATCAACTTGCCATAAAGTCCATAGTCAAAAGCTATGATATTAACTGGCCACATGGGCTATAACTTGTAGCTGCAAGAGTGTCGGTCAGTAATAGAGGCTTTAGTGGGAAGTAGTCATAGTAATTGACCACATATGCCATAATTGGTGGTTGTAAGAGTGTAAGTAAGTCATAGAGGCTATAGTTGGAAGTATTCATAGTAACTGACCACATAGACCGTAGTGGATTGTTACAAGAGCGTTAGTCGGCCACATAGACAGTAGTGGAAGCTGTCGTAGTAGTTGGCTACATAGGTTGTGGTTAGTAGCTGTAATACCATCATCCTTCCATAAAGGATAGTGGGAAACTCTCATAATAATTGGTCACATAGACTGTAATTGGTCATAGAGGCCGTAGTTAGTAATTGTAGTAGTGTCATTTGTCCATAAAAATTGTAGTTGGAAGTTGTAGCAGTTTGTTATATAAGTCGTAGTTGGTCACATAGGTCATAGTTGGTTGCTACAGTAGCGATTTGTTATATAGGTCAAGTTGATCATATAGGCCGCAGTTGGTAATTGCAATAACATCAATCGACCACATAAGCCATAGAAAGAAGCCGTAGTAACTGGCAACATAGTTCGTAGTTGGTAGCTACATTGCAGTTGGTTGCTGCAGTAGTGTCAGTTGGCCATAGAGTAGATGGAAGCTAAAGTAACAATTAGCCATATAGGTTGTAGTTGGCGCTACACTGTTTGGTGGCTACAAATCTTTTCCAGAATTTACTATTTTACACAGGAGACATCACTTGTCAGTATACAACATAAGGAGAGAACTTCATGAGTATGAAGAAAGTCGTATTTTGAATACAACGGTCTGTTGCAACTGTCATCGAGAGTTATCTCAGATCTTCAATACACTGTGTTCAAGATATGTCATTGTACACCGCATACTCGAGATACTTTATTACGTCGTATTCGAGATATGTAGTTACACCGCAATCGAGATACATCATTACCCTGTATTCGGGATACATTGTTACACCATATTCAGGAGACTTTGTTATCCCATATTTAAGATACTTCATTATATCATATTCGTGATACTTTGTAAGAAAACAAAGTTCATCAATGAGGAAGAGAATACTGTGGCTGATGATGGTCAATGACGGCCGGCGGTCGGTGATCTGCAGTGGTCGGTGGCTACTGAGGTCGAAATTTATCATTGAAACTTTAATACATTGTTATTCATTGCACTATATTTAGAATATATCGTTATATTATATATGGGATGCATTTTTAACTAATAGAGTTTGCCGACGATGGTGAGCAGAGGCATTTGGCTATAGTTGACAGAGGCTGACCGGTGTTGGTTGACAGTGGTCAATGGCTACAAAGGCTCAGTTATCATTGAATCTTTAGTTTTGAACACAGTAATTCGACGCCTCCTTCCTCCTCTAGTGAAGAGATGGGGTATATGTATAGTCTTTAAAGTAAATATATTTTTGTCATTTGACGAATAACTTTCCCAACCACCCGATCCAATGTCTTATATTGATCCATTTTGATTACAGGAGTTTTTTTTATGATTTGAGTCTTAATGGACTCATATTTAAGGAGCTTAAGCTCGTTGGATTCCACTTTTCGAGACGCTTGATTCGACTATAAATATGTCAAATATATAGTTCGTTTTCCCATTCAATCAATGATCTTAAACTTTAATGGCTTGAACAAGACTTAATTGAACTTGGAATAGACCAATTTAGTCTCATCGGGACATGTCAAGAAAAATAGTTTGACTGTGAACATATTGAAGTCAAAACGTTTTGTCTTTTAATTTTATTCGGAATGTTTTTTTAAAATATATTCCAAAATTCGTGCAAAAGATAAAATTTCTTCACGACCCATCATAAATAAAAATTCTATAAAATCTGCTCTTCTCAGTTCATTGTAATTTATTTTTTCTTCAACTATTCTTCAACTAATAGTAACAAAAAAAAATAATAATAATTATATATATATATATATATATATATATATATATATATATATATATATATAGTTCAGCTCAATAAATAAATGTGTTAAATACGAACATATAATTTTGACTTTGATTTAACGAGCAGAGCTGCTCAAGCTCAGCTCACACACCCAATTCGATGAGAGCTGGTTGAATCTTTTGATGATGTAATACATTAAAAAAAAAAAAAAAAAAAATCTATCTATTATATCTTACCACGCCACCCAAAAAAAAAAAAAAAAAAAAAAATCCAAATAAACTCTCACTCAACCCCTTCTTCCTAGAATTTCACCAGGCACCACCGCCCCACTCCCGCCAGCACTTCCACCGCCGCCAAGCGCCACCGCAGCGATTTCAACATGCGTCAACAAATAATCATATATCTTCTTCCTCAAACCCTCAACCGTCTCTAGTGGCGCTCCACCGTCATCAACTCCATCTCTGCTCTTCGCCACATTGAGCCAATCATTCACCTTTTTAAGCTGAGAAAGCATTCCGGCCACCACATCCCGATCCCACGGCTGCTGTGTAGAACTTCCATCCGCTTCATCATCCAGAAACCTTTCCACAAATCCCACGAACCACTTCTTAGCCTCCTCATCCAGTGCTCTCGCGAGCTCCACTCCCTCCTCCACCCCAACCCCTATCTCCCACCGCCTTGCTGTTCCCACAGTCACCCGCTGCTTTGCAGACTTCCCTCGCGACTTCGCCTGAGCGGCTGAGTTCGCGTTCGTTTGGGGAAATCCGTTCGAATGGTTGTCTAGTGTGACCATTACCGGCGGCGAGGTGGGGACAGAGAGCGGAGACTTGGACTTGTGGGAGTAAAGAGTGAAGGATGAGAGATCGGTTGCGAGGGCGGAGAGGACCCAAGCGGCGGCGCGGTGGCGATGATCATTGGAAATGCGAAGTGTGTCATCTGTGATAGGGGAGGGAGTTGAGTCGTCTTTGATGGCGGCAATGCCGATGGTCTTTTGGAGGGAGTTGGAGACGAGGCCGGCGCTGGTTAGGCTAGCATGGAGGGTGAGGAACTGATCAACAGCCTGCTGCGGATTGCCCCTGTCCTGCTTTGTTGTGGAAGTTATCTCTGCGTAATTACTGGAGAGAGAGGCGAACAGTTTTTATATGAGAAAGTAATTGATGCAGGCAGCTGCTAAACCCAAAGAAATAATTGTAGATGTCAAAGTAAAGGTGTGATATATTTACATACATTAGAAATGTTAGCTATGTAGAGGCCCCAAAAATTTACATACCTTGCACACAATTCTTATGTATTTACATAACTCAAACCTAAACTTTTATAGTTGCATGCATTTTTGGGTTTGAAACTTATGCATGAAAAGTTGCATTTCAATGTTAAAATAACAAAAATAATGCTAATATTTATGTAATACTAAATATAAAAGTTTATGTGTGAGATATGTGAATACATTACACTTGTGTGCTATGTATGTAAATGCCCTCAAAAAGTTAGTCTGTTAAATTGAATTAAAAGTAGATAATTATGATTGATGAGATGAAAGAAAATGCAAAAGGAGAATTGTTGAGCCAGCTAACAAAATAAAGTTCACTAAAGTTTTGACTGAGCAGGGATTATGTGGTATAATTTCCAAAGTTCACTTCAGTGCATATATTTATGAAAAACTGCATATAGCTTCTCGTAGAAAATAAGTTACGAGGAAAAGTTCCAAGAATTTTCATTCACTTTATTGTACAAGAAGGAATGAATATATATAACTCCCAGATGCATTATAAAATAACAATAAACTGAGAAAGGAGGGAAGAATAATTAGGGATGGTAATCCTATAGAAAAGCAAATGGATTATAATCTGAGGTCATAGAGATATAGATCTAACGGTAAAGAGCATCGATCTGTATGCCTTGATCTAGTAGTATAAAGCCTTAATTTGCATGTCATGATTTAACAATAAAGAGTCTCAACTTGTGTTCCTTGATCTAATGATACGACGCCTTGATCTAACGGTATAGAGCCTCTATCTGCATCCCTTAAGTTCTGTGTTATCATTGGAGTAGAAATTCAACACCCTCTCAAATTGGATGGTAGAGATTCGCCATTTCAAATCTTGCTTATGATATTTTTAAATGTTGGTTCATAGAGTCTTTTGATGAATATGCCAACCAATTGAATTCCTATAGAGGTATAAATGACAACTTTCTAATTTCTCTTTTATAAAGTGTCTATCAACTTAATCATTTTTTATTCGATCATGTCGTACAGGATATTGTTGAATATTGATTATTGATTTGTTATCACAATATAATTTCATAGGCCCTTTCCAGTTGAGTTTTTAAATCTTCTAATATAATTTTAATCCATAGAAGCTCATAAATCTCATGTGCAACAACTCTAAACTCAGCTTCAGCTCTTGAATTGAAACCACAAGTTGTTCCTGCTTCTCCAAGTTATGAGATTTCCTCCTAAGAATGTAAAATACCCTGAAGTAAACTTTCCATCTACCAGTGATCCTGCATAGTCTACATTTTTGCATCCTTCAGCTTGTAAGATATGTCTTTTGTACAAAATTTTTTCTGTGTTTGATTTGAGATATCTATAGATTCTATAAGTGACTTGAATTTGTAACTCTTTAGGTTTGTGCATGAATTGACTAACTAGACTTACTGCAAATACGATGTCAGGACGAGTGTGAGGCAAGCATATTAATTTTCTCACTAACATTTGATATTGCCTTGCATCTACATCAACTCCTTCAAAAAGATCAAGTCTTTATCTTGGTTCATTTGGAGTTTTCACAAGGCTTACACTCTGTCATCATCCACTTTTTTAGCAGACCCGTAATATATTTATGTTAGGAGAGAAACATACATTCATTAGATTTAACAACTATTCCCAATAAATATTTGAGTTTTCCTAACTCTCTAGCAAGTTTTTTCTAGGAATTTCTTTCTCTTGATTGTGATCTTCTAGGACAATCATATCGTCAATATACATAATAATGATTAAGATTTGATTATTAAGAGCGTTTTATGAAGAGAGTATGGTTTTCATGATTGCTTGTATCTAGCTCATTTCATAGTCCTTGCAAATCTACCAAACCAAGCTTTTGGTGATTGTTTTAGTCCATATATGACTTTTTTCAATCTACGTGGCAGATTCTTTTTAAAAGAGCTATAAAATCCTAGCGATGCATCCATATAGACCTCTTTTACATCACCACAATGAAAAAAAGCATTTTTGTCCTTTTTGTGCGGTAGAATATTCGATGAATATGTATTTGAGAGCTCTTTGATCAAATTTTCATTCATTTTGTTTATGAATATGAACATAAGCAATACATTCAAAATTTATCGGAGGGATCTTTAAGAAATTGTTCGTAGGAAAGAATTCTCTCAAATAATCTAATGTTCTTTTATAATCGATTACACTTGAGGTATTCTATTGATTAAATAGAAAGTTGTAAGAATAACTTGTTCCAATATGATGCTGGCATTTGATTGTTTAGGAAAAGTGTCCTTATAACCTCTAAAATGCGCGATTTTTCTTTGTTGTCACTCTATTATGTTAAGTAGTAGGGCAGAGAATGATAGTAATATGTGATTAAAATAATCACAGATATTATCCGTCCAGAAATTTAATTTTAAAGTTTGGTTGAATTATTATCATGACAGTGAATATAGAAATTACATAACTAATATTAGGTTTTCGTTTAATTAAATATACCTATGTATTAGAGTGTAGTCATCAATTAACATAAGAAATCCAATAGCTTCAGATGTATTATGAATCTTGAAGGGTTCCCAGATATCAGAATTAATTAACATAAAAAGACAAAGATCTAGAGTTACTTTCAGCAAGGGAAATATAGTGATATTTAGCAATTTCGTAAGTTTGACAATAAAAGTATTTAATATTTGTATTTAAGCGAAGAAAACATACAATGAAAATTTTTAAATGAAAAATCTCCCAATATATAATGATAGGCCTAGATGTTATCGGTAGTATGAATGAAATATGATAATTGACCTCTATCTTCAAAAAATTATAATTCATCTTGTTCTCTAGTTTTGCCCAATCATATTTCCCACAGTGAGATATTGAAAAATATAATAATCAATAAAAAAAAATATGATTTTGCTGTTATGATCTTTGGTAAATTTATCAATGAATAAATTGTTAATTGCAAGGTGTGGGAAATATGATATATTACTGAGAGTTAAATTTGGAGAAATAAAATATATCCCTGTATTGGAATAGTTTTTAAAAATTCATCTGCATCTTTGATTTTCCTATTATTAAGACAAAGTTTGTGAGTTCGAAATATATTGACCAAATTTGTAATGTGGTTGGTGGCCTCTGAATCTAAGATCTGTGAAAGAGAGATTATTAGAGGCATTACCATCATAAAACTTAGAATTCATAACATTTTGAACAACAGAATAAGATCCTGTTGGTTTTTCTAAGGAATGAAGAAAATTATTTAATTTTTTGATTTCTTCAAAATGAAATCTGGCCCCACTAGGCAAGCCTATTCTTTATATTTTCGCTCTTACTTCCTCTATAGTCTTGAGATTTTTCGTGAAGTTTCCAACATTTGTTCTTGGTGTGCCCTTTCCTTTCGCAGTAGTTGTGACAGAGATTTCTTTTGAAAGAAGAATGTCTTCCATCTTTTGGAAAAGATTTTGTGATTGAAAATCTCTTATCTTGATAATTATAAGTTATCATGATAGATATCTCGAGGGCTAAAATATTGATCATCACCATCATTCTTTCTTCTTCTGCTCGAACAAGAGAAAATCTTTCATTCAAAGAAGGAAGATTTTCTCTACATGACTTGAATTCAAATTTGGTCAAACTTATTGTTGAGTTCTGCCAAAAACTCAAAGATCCTCTCTTGCTCGAAAATTTTTTGAAAAAATCATCGTATCCTCAGAGCAAGACATCATGAGATCTTGATAGTAATTCAATTTTAACCAGTAAACCTTCATGGTATTAAAGTATTCAATGACAAAAATGTTATATTGTTTAGTAGTGACAAGCTTAATCTTGATTTTATAGATGAGTCCATCATCTTTAACCTTTGAGTAGATTTGTTTAATTGCATCTCAAATCTCTTTTGAGGTGGAGAGAAACAAAATAAATCAATTGATCTCTGGTAATATAGTGTTTCAAAATCATGTCATGATCATAGAATTAGTTTCATCCCAAAGTAAAAAACATGTACTTTGGGATCTGGAGGTAGATCCAATATGTGCTGGATTTTCCCTTATCCTTTAAAAATGCCTTCCCAATTTGGCATCATTTAAAGCTTGAAATACTAGAAATTATTCTTTGGTCTGATTTTCTCATTTGATCATGGTTGATTCCTTTGAAGGGAAGTCTAAGAACCCATACATCATGAAAAAAAGAAAAAATTGATGAGAGAGATAAGGTTGGACTTGGAAACTCTAACCTTAGAGAAATAAGAACAAAAATTGGAAGGACCGCCCCAACCTCGCTGTGATACTATGTAGAAAATAAGTAAAGAGAAAATCTCCCAAGAATTTTCATTCACTTTTTTGTATAAGAGAGAATATATATATATAACTCCTAGAGGCATTATAAAATATGAATAAATCAAAAAGGAAGGAAGAATAATTAGGTATAAGGATCCTATGGAAAAGCACACAAATTACAATCCGAAGGTCATAAGGTGACAGATCTAATGGCATAGAGCCTTGATCCATGCGTCTTAATCTAACATTACTGAGCCTCGATCCATGTGCCATGATCTAACGATATAAAACCCTGATCCGTAAGCCTTGATCTAACCTTACAAACCTCGATCAGTGTGCCTTAAGTTCTTTGTTACCATTGGAGTAGATATTCAACAACTCTTTTTCTCGACATGGCTATTAAAGCATAATAACAGCACAAATTTAAAATCCAAATGTCCTTACCTGGGTTTTCAAGCGTGATTGATAGATATTCTTCCAAAAATTCATTTTTGTTTCTCAATTTTTAAACTTTCATATTGGTTGTTCACCATTCAAAAGAACAGTAGGAGATTTATATGAATATAAGATGCCAGTCAAAATGCTGCAATTAGGTCACTCGCAGCTCGTCAAAACAATCAAAATGACCTTTAAGATATTTCTATAAAAATTATACATTGTTTTTCTTATAATATACAGCTCTGTTAGGAGAGAATCGAGATTTCATATAATGTAGAGAGACTTAGGATTTACTTGGAATCAATTTTATTCTCACCTTTATTTTGTTAGTACTTTTACATTTTAACTTATATTTGTTTAGTATATTGTCATATGCTTTATATTCTCTTTTAAATTTTTTTTTTTAAACACACCCAAAACAACCAAAAGTTCTTCCGAATATCTTAAAAACAGGTTGATGTATTTTGACAATCTAAACATGTTTTATTTCAAGTTAAAACATAAGCAAAATAAAATAAAAATAAAAAAATAGAAAACAAACTAAAAATTATCCCAAACAGCACCGTAATAACTGATTTTAAATGCATAGATCAATCATACTCTTCACCAAGCTGAGTAACTAGACGTAAGAAATCCTGCCATCAAAGGCAAGGAAATCAAAGAAGCAAGGCTTGATTAAAGTTTTAAAATTGGGGCATAATTAGGCATGATACCTTAAGCACCGAACTAAGCTTTCTGCTGCAGATGCCTCTTGCAGTGCCTCAACAGCAGCTTGTTGTGCAGCATCCCTAAACTTGAGAACATCCTATAACAAAGAGTAAAACATAAGAGGACAATGATGGAATATACCAGACATGTAGAATATATGCCCAAAATACAGACAACATAGAAAGAAAAAAGCTGGAAATTTAGAAGGAAACAAAATAATAAGAATCTAATCATGTAACAGCACATGTTATAATACCTTTCCAAGTTTCACTAGAGTTGGAGGGAGAGATGACCAAGAAATGCTTCCATCTGTCATCCTCCTGCTATTGGCCAAAACCTTTACAAAATTACAAGAGGAAATATTGTTAATATTAACGGCTTCCGGCATTTTTTTAACAGAGGAAGCTCGTTGCTTCTTTGACATGTCAACATTCTCCAAAGCATTTAGATTGCCTTTTTTCAGAGGCCTTTGAGCCTTAATTTCTTCCTTTAGGCAACAGCCTCTCAACTGATGATGATTTTCTTTGAGGATGCTGCAAATCATGAAAGATTATATGATGAACGAAAATCCAAGAATATTTCTAGCATATTTGCAAAACTCATTTTCTAATAGCTACTATTGGCCATTAGGTCCTTGTGATTGTAAACAAACTTTCAAATGTCATTGCAAACATAAATGAACTAGTGGATGACAAATCATGCACAACGAAGAAGACTCACCGATGAGCTGCATACTTCAGCTTTCTTTTCAATCTTGGACGACCTAGGATTTGCCTGATCCCTTCCCTTTGTTTCCACACTACTCCCCTCTTCCCAACTCTTTCTTGAATCTTTAGGCCCCAGCTCAATTCCCGGCTTCAGATTTCCTACTGAATTTGAAACAGATGGCTTTCTTCCGGTACCAGTTGCCTTCTGAGCAGATGTTTCTCCATCCAACAATTTCATTCTTGGATTAGATGACTTATCAGCCCCTTTAACATTTGCAAGCTGCTTAACTCCATTAGGAAGTTTTTCAAATGACAACGGTATAGACTGGGAGCTTTTAGAAGATGACGAGATTGATCTTGAACTCATTGAGCTTGACCTCTCAAGACTTGTTTGCTTCTTCTCCACAGTAGTACGCGGATACTGCTTCGACGGTGAAGAAGTGGACATACGAAGAGATGCTTCTTTCTTCGCTAATTCTTCAGCTTTCAAAGTTCCATTTACCTTCGCCAGGATGCTCTTGTCATTAGCCGATGGAAGCTTAACAGCAGCCTTAGGACCATTGAGGAAACTACGAGTGTCCACAAGATCCTCAGGGTTTCCTGCACAAGGACGGCGTCCCGGGACTGGCCTTACGCCCCGAATCACGGGCACCGGAGAAGCTGCCTCCAGTCGATCAACATAGATAAACTGACCAAGTTGTATCTTATCACTCAATATGAGGTCATCGTGCTCATCGGGAAGAGAAACGTAAGTAGCATGGCGGGAATCAGAGACCTTAAGATAAAATCCTTGATTGGTGAAAAGATCACCACCAGAAAGTGCAGGAACTATGCTGACAACCTGAAGAAGAGAGGAGCGATGCTCGCCGGCAATCTTTACATCTGTGTTCATGTACTGGAGTAGTTTGATAAGAACACCTGGGACCAATGCTGCCATCTTGTCTGCCCTCAAATACCATTAATCTGTAATACATGATCACCCTTCATTCCATCAGTGCTTCAGTTATAAGCAATGGACCACATAAATCTTTAGCAGACCCCCCCAAAGAAAAATGAACAATGCTCCTTCTTGCAAAATGCGAAAAGCAGAATCAAATGGAAAGGAGATAATTAACCATCAGAGCTTGTTCCGTTGATCACTTGCCAGACGTAATAGCCATCTCATATTTCTTTGAGATATGATGCAGATTCAAGGCAATCTCATTAAAGAATGGAAGTCCTAGCACATGGAGCTCATAAGAAAAATGTTGAATTGAGTTGTTAGTAAAGACTAGATGAAGAAGGACTAGATTTTAAAACCTCTAATCAACGAAAAGAACATGGAAAACATTGGATCTTTGGAACTATATGGTGGGGTTCAGAGAACAAAACACTGCAGCCATCTCCCACAGGCCTACAATTAGAAAATGAGGGGAAAAAACTAGAATACAAGAAAAGAGGGAATCTCATTCATAGCCCATGTGATACTGACTTGAACAAATCAATCCACCACAAAACCAAAATACCAAGTTACTCAGCATATCACATGGATTTGTAAAAAAATAATGGGTAATTGAGGAATGAGCCATTGCGCAATTTATTGGGACTGACACCAACTCCAGATATCAAGCCGCGGATGAAGGAAAAAAGGAAAAATTAGTTCAAGCTTAAAATCAAAATGAAAGCATAAGATTTCAAGGTTATATCAATCAATCCAAGGAACAGAAGAAAAAACAAAAGGGGAAAAATTCTCCTTTAACCAGTGGACTCTTCAATGGCATTAGAAACAAAAGCTATTGAAATGAAAACCAACCTTTGGGCATTCAATGGCTCCGCTCGCCATCGGCCAATCTGGCCAGAACGAATTAAGACGAAGACGACGACCACTCCTTTTGCGACAACGTGAAGGAGCAGAAGAAGAACGTGGCCATGAGAATCCGAAGAGGATCGCAGAATGGCAAAAAAACAAAAAAAAATCCCTCCTTTTCGACCAAAAAAGTCGTGCTACGGATGAAACTGCGAGCCGTTCCCACGAAAATACGACAAAAGAGAGAAGTGGAGTTTGAGCTGCGGACAGATTTCTCATTTCTTTAACACAATTCACCTCCCCGTCTCTTTCAGTCCCTCTCGGTAGGAGCAATTTTTTTTCTAATTAATTTAAGAAAAGGAACCAATAACTTAATAATTTAAAAAGAGTTTTCTACATGCTTACCACCAAACATATAAGAATTTACATCTTAAATATCTAAACTTAAATATTTACTAATTATCCTATCTGTTATTTCTTCCATTAGGTCACTCGCCCCGTGTACTGTCCGGACTCCGGACGGACGTAGAAGAACGTACGGAGTCCACAGGCAGGATGTCGAGTGTATTTGTAGGTCTCGCGTTTCCACGTAAGAAGACAATAAAAAAATTAAAAAAAATTTTGAAAATATATTTTGCGACCCGGCCCGTTGCTTCGACTATCCCATCTTTTCGAATCCCACCTTTTAGACTATTGAGAAATTGATTTTCGAAATCCTTTTATCTGTGAGAACCTTCTATCCTCATTCCTTGTTTTGCTAGGGTTTCGCGTTGCTCGCCTATGCTACGTTTCGCGGTGCTTTTGCGGAAAGTTTCGAAGGAGTGAGAAAATAGAGTTGGATGATCCCAAGAATATGCAGTTTGAAGAGCCGATAAGGTGGGATTTGGAAGTGTCGGCAAGGCTGGATTTGGAAGCGCTAAACGAGACGGAAGTGGAGCAGCCGAAGAAAAATTTGAAGAAAGAGAGTAAGAAGAAGGAGGCGAAGAGGTCACGTGAGGCCATTGAAGCGGAAAACTTTGCATGGTAAATTTGATCTTTTAGATTATTGTGGAGTTATTATCAGGTTATTTTTAGGTTATTGTAGGGTTTTCTTGAGATATTTTCAGGTTCGATATTGTAGGGCTTGTTATAGGAGTTATTCTCGGGTTATTTTTGGTTATTAAATGGTTATTTAGGAGTTTATTCTTAGGTTAATCGTGGATTATTCTTGGGTTATTCTGAAGTTAGTCTTTACTATTAGCAGTTCAATATTAGGTTATTATAGTGTTATTTTTGGGTTATTCTAAGGTGTTTTAAGAGTTTATTCTTAGGATTTTTTTTAGGTTATTATTAGGTTATTCAAAAGTTAGTCTTTACTGTCAGCAATTAGCAGTTCAATGTTGGGTTATTCTCAGTGTATTTTTGGGGTTTTCAAGGGTTATTTAGGAGTTTATTCTTAGGTTAGTCATGGGTTATTCTTAGGTTATTCATGGGTTATTCTGAAGTTAGTCTTTATTGGTAGCTATTAGCGGTTCAATGGGGTTATTATAGGGTTATTTTCTTGTTATTATAGGATTTTTTAGATTTTTATTCTTAGGTTATTGTTGGGATATTTTTGGGTTATCCTTGTTATTCGGAAGTTAGTCTTTATTGGCAACAATTATCGGTTCAATGTTGGGTTATTCTCGGGTTATTTTTCGGTTATTAAAGGGTTATTTAGAAGTTTATTCTTAGGTTAGTCGTGGGTTATTATGAAGTTAGTCTTTATTAGCAGCTATTATCGATTCAATGTTGGGTTAGTATAGGGCTGTTTTTGGGTTATTCTAGACTTATTTAGGAGTTCATCTCACTGTAGTTTTTGTGTTGTTTTTACGTGTTTATCTTGGGTTATTGTGGGGTTATTCTGGGATTATTATTGAGATATTTATGAGTTAATCTCCTTTTAGTTGTGGGGTTTTTTTCTAGGGTATTGTCGGGTTATTATTGGGTTATTTAGGGTTATTTAGTAGTTTATTTTTGGAGTTTTCTTAGATTATTCTTTGGTTATTATTGGGTTATTCTGAAGTTAGTTTCAGAGCTTTATCGACAACTATTAACGGTTTATTGTTGGGTTATTGTTGGGTTATTCTACGGTTATTTAGGAGTTCATCTCAATTTATTGTTGGTTTATTGTTGGGTTATTCAGGTTATTTAAGAGTTATTCTATGTTTATTATCAGTTTCCAAGGAAGGTTTTCTAAGGTTATTGTTGGGTTATGTTGTCGTTATTTATTATGGGATTATTTGGGTTATTATGTAGGTTGATGTGTTAATAAATTGAATGTCAATTAGTTTTTTATTATGGGGGTATTGTCAGTGTTAATAAATTATTTCATATTCATGTAGGTTGATGAACAAGAAGTTTATGAATTATAGATGTTGTCGATCGACAGTTATAGAAATTTTGGAAAAGGGTTTGCCAACCGTCTCTGAGGAGAACTGGTCAAAACTGAGAGAATTAAATGTGAATCAATTTTTTGAACTCCCCCACATATCCTCACGATCATATCTTAACTATGCACATTTTGAATTGCTGGGATATTGATCAATTAGTATTCAAAATGGGCGGGAAGGAGCTCAGTTTTGATGCAGATCAAGTTCCTTTGCTAATTGACATGCCTAACAGAGGACCTACAACTACCTTGGGAAAAACAACCCGTTAGTGGTCTAGATGTCAGGCAGACAAAGAGTGAACTAGTGAAGGTGTCAATTGGAGAGTCTTCTAGTCCACTAGATCAAATGTTTATTTTTGTTGTCAAATTTGTTTTTTCCTTATAGCAATTTTATTGTGGCCAAAGGGTCTATGCATTTGTTGAGATTTAGATTCTTTTTCTTAATTTAATTAGCTTGCAACAGTATTTGACTTCCTTATTGAACAAATCAATGCCTACATAATTAAAATAAGGATGGGCCAGCCATTGGAATACCTGAATGGATTTGTTTTTCTTATAACAGTTGGTTTATTATTCAGCTCTCTCAAAAGTTTCTTTTTTATTTGGGTCATATGAAATATTGATTTATTTATGTTTGTGCAACTGTGGTTTTATGAGCGCACAATTGTGATAGTCCCTACTGTTCCTGAGGTCAGACCTCGCATGCTGAGGTGGCCAATAACCCCAAACTCAACCCTGTAAATATTCATCTAGCCTTTCAAAGACTGACCACTGCACATGTGAGTAATTTATTTTCTATTGTAACTTCAGGATTTGTGAAGTCTTTTATATGATTAGTCTGATTTTGGGTCATTTATTTTATTTAGCTAATTGTTTGACTGAATTTATTTGTAGCTTTTTGATTCTTTTATCAATTTGAAAGATGATGAGCACGGTTTAATTGCTCCTCCAATGGATTTAATCTCTGCTCCTATGAAGACCACCCCAAAACCTGAAACTCACTCCACACCACCGTCACCCGTCACTTATGGTGCTAATCCTCTGGCTCTCAGTCGAAGCATCCCTCAACCGACCCATTCACAAATATATTCAGACACCAACACAAGATTAAAAGAAATCTTCCAAATTCTGAGGGAGCAACAAAGATTTCTTTTTGAATTCAATGAATTTTTAAATATCCGACTAAACAATTTGGAGGACACGATGGCATAGGTGAAGTCTGAGATCAAAGAAATAAAGAAAATAATAAATAAAGGTAACGAGAAATATGTAAAGGAAGGGATTCATGAAGCCCTAGTGGGTAGCTTAGTCCGAAGAGTTAAGACTAGAGGCACAAGAATAAAGAGGAAAATAACTTTCCCATTCATCGTCATAGAGAGAAAGAAAGCAAGACCAATACAGGAAGCTGAGGAACTTCCAAAGACTAGATTAGATTATTTATTTGAACAGATACACGATTTTAAGAGGCTATTACTGAACCAATAAAGGTTGATTCTAAATTAGAACAATAAAAAATAACATAAGCATTGGATACTTCTGACATTTTTACTTCCCAAACACCAATTCATGTCGAGGAAGCTAGTGAAACTGTGGCAGAGATCGTAACAACAAAAGTGGCTGAAGCTGTTCACGAGGAGGAAGACTAATAGAGAGCAATCATTGTATTTGAAGGTGACCTCACTGGTTAGGTTGTTTCAGTACCTCCATTCATAGAGTTTCCTAGCCGAGATCTCATACCAAGCCACATGCAGCAGGTGATTGATTCATTTTTCAACAAAAACAAAGCCTTGTAAGTAAACTCTCATTCTTTCTTCATCTTCTCTCTGAGTCATATATTGAACTCTAACAAAACCTATTTCTTTCAAATGCAGTGATGATATGTTAATTCAACGGGGTCATATTCATGTAAGTCGCAAGTGTGTTGAAGCACTCTGGAATAATGAAGAATTAGGAATTGAGCTTGTATGTATATTTGCAATTGGAATGAAAAATAAGATGTACCAATCACCTAATTCTTACATACCCTATCTCTATGTGTCTCCAGAACACTGGGTAAACATCCAACTTGCCATAATTTTATAGACATCATGATAAAGCATATCAAATCATATTACTTGATTATGCAGATGTACAAACACCATCAAATGAGGGGTATGGTTGATCATATTACCGAGGATACCATAGATCAAACAAAATTAATTTTGATTCAAGTAATTAAAAATGGACATTGGATTCTACTTGCTGGGAATCTAAAGGCCCACAAGGGGTGATTCTATGATTCCTTACCCAATAAAATGCATTTAGCTATCACCCGCAACGTTGTAAGCAAAATTAGCATAAGTTCCTTTATTCCTTAAGCAATGATTTCATTATCTATGCTTTCACTGATTTACATTAACATCATTATCTTCAGATTGAACATTTTACAAAGGATGCTGGGAATGCTTTCAAGTCTGACTAAAAAAAATGGCATGTTTCCACAGTCAGAGGCGTTCCTACACAAAACAATTGCGTTGGTTGCAGTTTTTTTGTATGTAAATATATGGAAATAATTGTATAGATAGAGAAAGTCAATTGGAAGGATAAATTAAATTGGCATGATGATATGCCTCGATTTAGGGTAGAGTTTACATACGAGATTTATAGGTTTATGTTATTTGGATGATAAATTTATGTTTATGATTGTATATTTGACCATATTAAATTTATGTATATTTGTGTAGAATAATGAAAATAACTAAGGGATAACTCGGGAATAACTTACAAGTAACCCATGCAAGGTTCAACTAAAAAACTTGGCTAGAAGGACAAAAATAACATAGTCATAACGCGAAAATAACTTACAAATAATCAGCTTGCGATTCCCCTAAATAACCTGTGCATACGAATGAAAATAGCCTAGAAATGACACAGAAATAACTCACAAATAACCCCTATGGTTCCACTGAATAACTCACATTGAACACGAAAAATACTCAAGTGATAACGTAGGAATAACTTACAAAATCCCAAGCTAGGTTAAACTGAAAAACTTGGCGAGAAGGCGTAAATAACCTAGCCATAACACTGAAATAACTTACAAATAACTGTTGACCTCACTTTTGTTGAGGTACAGTCTCTCTTTAGAATAACCTAGGGCCTAGTCATAAGACTTTCCTGGCGACTATCTTAGAGAACTAGTGATGGAACCCTTACCTCATAGAATTCAAAACACTTCTTTACTTCACTTGAAGTATTTAAATGCTTAAAGTCTAACCTCTAAGTACATAGGAGGATGTGACCAAGCATTAGGAAGCTCAAGAGGATTTCCCTATAGGTTGGTCAAGCCTCAGGACTTACCTTGGGTGGTCTGGTTGAGGCTCACACACACACTTGCTCATTACACTCTCACACACTACCTCACAACCCTATACCTAACATCCTTACAATTGATCCTCCACTCTTTTTGGAAACTCATGTGGGTGGTCACATGGAGGATCCAAATGGGGAATCCTCTTTGTCCATGGCTCAAATGGATTTTCAATCCCTTTCAACCCCAATTTTTCCAAAAATCCCAACTTTTGACCCCTTTGCCCCTAAACTCTATCAAATGACCAACTTACCCACCCCTAAAACTCTATTTTTGTCCAAATTCCCAAAATCAACCATAATTACCAAAATCCTCAAAAATCATCCCAAAACATTCCTCACCACTTAAAATACCCAAAACACCTCAAATTTACCAAAACTCCCATAATACCCCTAAATTAGCCAAATTACCAAATTGCCCCTCATAGCCCAAAAATTTCAAAAATTCCCAAAAATTACTAAAACCCTCCATATATTCCCATTTTCAGTTTTGGATCACCACATTGACTCAATTTGACCAAATTAGTTAATTTTTCCAAAAGCCCCAAATCACCCCTTAAGGCCCAAAATGCCCAAATCACCCCTAATGTACACCAAATTGACTTCAATTCACCCCAATTCTAATTCCAAACTTTAATTAAACATCACCAATCCCAATTGAAACCAAATTCAAGTCCAATTTGACCCACATTTGAACCCAATTTGAACCTAAACCAAAAAGCTCCAATTTTGACCATATGACCAAATCTCCCCAAATTAAACCTAATGTAAATCAATTTCCCCCAATTTGGAACTCTAAACTCTTTATAAAATTCCCCTACAACAAATTGAACCATAAATTGCACCCAATGTGAGCCCAAATCTCACCCAAGTCCAACCAAATCCAAAATTCATAATTTTACTCCAAATTGATCACATGTCCAAAATCCATCAAATTGAATGTCATCACCCCAAAATTAACACCCAATATATGTTGAAAAATATACATAACAATCATCTATATCTTTTGGAACCATAAATTAAG